>MJUU01005002.1:10861-49808 GCA_002080025.1 Modiolus philippinarum
AAATCGTGAAAGTTGGCAGGTATGAGCTCAACAACTTGTTTATGGGGGAGAAATTTATCAAACTGATTCACTTACTAAAATACTTTGTTTGGTGAACAAAAAAAGATGTTAGGTCAAATGAGCTATAGTATAGGGTGTGATATTGGGTGTAACAGGCCAATAAAATTTAAAGTGAAAAGGCAAGATCTGTTGAATGAATGAAAATGAAAGGTACATGCCAAAAAAAAAAAGATATCCTGTAAAATAATCAGGATCCAAAATTCATAGAAATGAATGACTGGGTCAAACAGTTGGTCATTGCTACTTAACTGTCAAACTTTAGAGAAAAAAAAACATGTTATTTTAAACATTTTGGAAAGGAATGGAGATGAGTGTAGTCAATATAAAAAGGGTTTATTTGTGCAAATCAGTATGGTATTATTAAAAAAAAATACAGAACTCAATTTTTGTAATTAAAAAAAATAGCCAATTGTTTCTAGTAAAAAACCAGCAGTGCAGTCGGTATGTCAATATACTTTATGGGGTAAGAAATTAATTCTAATGCACTTGTGTTTGTAACGCTAATTTTGATTGGATGGCATCAGAATTTTGAGGGGTTAAAATCCACGATATACCGTCGGAACCAATAGCAACGTAATTGCGCAGACACACACCAAACTTCTTGATATCTAAAAATCTATTTTGAATGGTTTTTTTTGGGGGGATTTGCATTAGAATAGAGATAACCAAACTGTATTTTAGGATCTTCAGGGGTAAATCTCAGTTTTTACTATCGCAAACATCTGTTTTCCGGCTCCGCTAGCGCGTCACCGGAAAACTCAGTTTGCGACAGTAAAATCTACGATTTACCGCCTAAAATACAGTATGGTTATCTCTTAATTTGAACAGTTGCAATAGGTTTATGGGTGAAGTTACAGGTTATCCATAGTAATTTTAACATTGATTCTAAAACAATATAGCAACCTCAAAGACCAGTGGTTGTTTTTAAAATTTGACAGTATATTTGTTAAGTTTTAAACTTTGTTTGGAACGTCGTACAGTACATATTAAATCAATCAAGTTGAGGTTGACATGAAAATTTTAGTCTTTGTGTTTTTTTGTTTTTTTTTGTGTATTTTAGTCAAATACCCTCATGTACATTTTTAAGATATTGTATGATTTTAGTAGCAAGCTATTTGTTTCAAAAGTCTTGATTATGTGAATTGAAGCAGGAGGCAATACTAACACAATGTGCAGCTAATGTTTTATTATTTGTAAAGCTTGCTTGAGCTGAAAAAAATTGTAAGTTTTATTTTGTTGTTTTTACAAAGAATGCTGTTTCTTGATATGTTTGAAGATGTCACACATTTCCATTGTTCCTGTTGCCATGTTATTAATGTCATTGTTGTGTTACAGAATATTGTTAATTTCAGTTTTACTTGTCATTAAAATGAGTGGATCTCAAGAAGAAATGTAAAATTTTATTTATTTATGTTTGTTTATATTATGTGAAACACGCTTGATATTTCTGTTTCATTTGAATATAAATTGACTTTTTACTGCCACATTTATGATACATTTACCAATGAAAGAACTACTGACAGGGTCTGTTTGACAGCAAATAAAGATGCATTTTATGATGAAAAAGATCCAAGTCTTTGGCATTAATTTTTCTTTTGATAGGAAACAAGGATCATGATAAGTACTGGTCCTAGCAAGAAAATTTGACTTTCTGTAAATGTAGCGTGATTTCACAAGATCATTGAAAAATTCTTTTATATTACACATGATATAAATATTTAACATTCATCCACACTTATCTGCTTTTGTCCATTAATTGTTTAAATACTATAAATCAACTAATTTTTGCAATCTTCGCCAGTGTGAAAATACTGCAAAAAAAAAAATCATCCCTAATAATTCTTATCCTTATACAATGTATAAATTCATAGACAGAAAAATAAATAATGAAAATTAGTCACAGCAAACTTCACCAAAAATTGACAAAACAGGAAATAAATTATTGGTGAAAATAAGTTTGTTTACAGTAATTTTTTGACAGATCACATGCATTTCCTTAGATCAATTCAAGTCAAGAATACAAAATTTTATGAAATAGTTAACATATATTTTTTGTATTGGAATCAAAATAAATAGATTCATGTCAAATCAAGACAAAAAACATTTCCTGTGAATTTTATGTTAAACAACTAATCTTTTTCATGCGAAATTTGTTTTCCAGTACATATATTTTTGAAATGAGATTTCTTTATTGATTTATTCTACATTAAAAGATATAAAGAAATAGATGCAGTTGTAATTCTCATTTAGACTTGAAAATAGTATTGTATGTCATACATACTTAAAACATTCATATCTTTTCCTTTTTTTGGAATGAGGGGTGCCAAAATCTTTTTAAATCAAAAGCTTTAGCATTAATATGAAAGACCATGGCAGCTATTAAAGGATTCAGAATGAATCAAACTTAATACTGAAATGCATAATGCTGCTTATAAAGACAATAAATCATTTGTTTAGACCCCATTTAACACTGTTCTTTGGTTTTAAATTTTTAAAGTTGGCAGGACTGAGCAATAAAGAGCCTGAGATAGCTGTTTTTTTATACACTAAAGTCTGGAAATTTGATTTCAGTTCTATTCCTTTTTGTATTTATTTTAACAGCAACAAATACAAAGGTGCTATGATTAAGTATTGTATATTTTATATAAGCTTATTATAATTGTAATTGATTATTAACTTTGGTTCTATTTGTTTACTTGTATGATATCATTGCCTTAATTGTAAATAATCTACCTAAACATATAGTTTTTTTTTGTTTTTATTTCTAAAACTTGTTCTTTAGATTAAGTAGTTAAAGTTAAGTTTTACAGAATAAGGTGAAGTGTTTCATATGACCTTGACCTTGAAATGTATGTGGTATTATTTCACAAAGCCAAAAAATCACCCAAAGAAAAATGCTTATTGATAATGTCTTTGACTGGTTAAACCATTATGAATATTGTTAGTTCCAAAAAACCTAACTCTTGTGTGTCCACACTAAGCTCCTGTTCAATAGGCTGTTGTTGTCACATGCTGTATTTAAGATAGCCCGATTGGTTTGAGTGATTGTAAAATCAGTTAACTTGGTAGCTTATTTAGATTAAGTTCTATCTAGACTTCTGAATATCATTATTGGTCACACTTCCTTACAAAATGCATTCTACAACAGTCCTTTTCAAACATATTAATCGAAATCCATTATATAGACTGTAGATAGTAATTAGCTGGTAATGGGACAAAATTTGTAGATGTAGATATTTAGAAGGAAATCAACTTAAATTGATTAATTATTCACTATTTCCATTTCTGGCAAAAGATTTTTCAGGGAGTAATCACTGTTATGGAAAAAATAATTATTGATGTTGAGCTAGTTTTTATTAAATGTAAGTCGAAATTTGGTCTCCTTTATATCAAGATGGTCTAAAATAAGTTAATTTTAACAAATTTTCTAGTACCTCAAACACTAGAGGAAATATTTGAATTTTAGAAAAGTTCAGAATGTCAAGAACTATCTGTAGCCATCTGAAAAATGTATTGTTTTGGAATCAATCTGCAATGACTGCAATGGTCTTATTAACTATTTAAGTCTAGCATGAGCAATGCAAGCTCACAGACACCTCAAGATTCTTGGGATAGTCCCTGATTAACATTTTTTAAAAATAAACTCTAAGGAGTAATCTTTACAACCTTTTGATTCTGGTTCTAATTGAAGTATAGTTTGTAGTAACTTTTAAGTAGGATCAAAGAAGCTGCTGTTGCTGCTATCTTTATTCTGAAGAGTTTTAGATTATTTATTAATGTATGAATATTATTTGTGAGAAATGTTCAAATTTATTTGATGTCACATGTAAAGATCTTATTGATCACTTGTTTCTTTATATAGTATGTAATATTCTATACTTGGGAACATTTAGTCAATAATACAATTTTAGCTCACCTGACCCGAAGGGTCACTGTGAGCTATTGCCATCACTTGGCGTCCTTCGTCCGTCCGTCTGTCTGTCCGTTAAACTTTTCACATATTCATCTTCTCCTCTGAAACCACCGAAGCAAATTCAACCAAACTTTACAGGAATGATGTATGGAAGGTCCTTTATGAAGATTGCTCATTTCGTTCCAATCCGATAAAAAACATGGCCGCCAGCGCGGAACTTAGGTTTAACATTGGACCCTATGGAGAAATTCACATTTTCTTCTCCTCTGAAACCACTGAAGCAAATACAACCAAACTTTACAGGAATGATATACTAAAGGTCCTGAACAAAGATTGCTCATTTCGTTCTGATCCGATAAAAAACATGGCCGCCAGCACGGAACATAATTTAACATTGGCCCTATTGGAAATTCACATTTTCATCTTCTCCTCTGAAACCACTGAAGCAAATTCAACCAAACTTTACAGGAATGATGTATGGAAGGTCCTTTACAAAGACTGCTCATTTCCTTCAGATCTGATAAAAAACATGGCCCCCAGCGCGGAAATTAGGTTTAAAATTGGACCCTATGGGAAAATTCACATTTTCTTCTTCTGCTCTGAAACTGCTGAAGCAAATTTAACCAAACTTTACAGGAATGATGAACTGAAGGTCCTGAACAAAGAATGCTCATTTCATTCCGATCCAATAAAAAACATGGCCGCCAGCACAGAACATAGTTTATTTTGGCCCTATGGGAAATTCACATAAAAAACATGGCCACCATGCAGAACATTGAAAACCCTGCTTCAGCATTTTGTCAGGTGAGCGATACAGACTCAGTGTCTGAGCCTCTAGTTAAATTTGCAAATGGGTATCTTGTTTTAAATTATAAAGACTTATTTTAGTTTATTTAGTCACTAATCTTTAATATATTGTTGTTATACATGTAGATACATATCACCATGTATCAGCGTACACAAGATATAGGTTCAAGGACTGGTGTTTGGCTAACATTTCAATAAATTTATCATTAGCGTATTGTGGTACCACTGTATAGCTACTTAGTAGCTATTGGAATTTAAACCAAACACCAGTCCTTGTACCTTTATCTTATGTACAATGATACATTTGTGCACATGACTTTGTATATTTATTATAACAGAAATTTCACCAAAAGATCAGAAGTGTGCCGCTGTGGTCACATTTGTTTTTGTGCTTTATTTTTTCAAATTTAATTATCTTTGTAGAATCATGATTGTGAACAATTGACAAGCATGAAGGTTAATTATTTAATTTTCTTTGGATTTAATTAGCTGTGGTATTTCTCTTATTTTAATTGGTTTAAGTTTTGTTACTCATTGTTGTATATTTTTCTGAGTCATGCTGTCATGTGGTATGATTGAATTAAATAAAGTGACATTTTGAGAAAGGAATGTTGTTTTTATTAGCTCATCTGACCCAAATTGCCATCACTTGAAGTCTGTCGTCCGTCTGTTGCCAGCACAGAACATAGTTTTACATTGGGCCTATAGGAAATTCATATTTTTATCTTCTCCTCTGAAACCACTAAAGCAAATTCAACAAAACTTTACAGGAAAGATGTATGAAAGGTCCTTCACAGATTGACATTTTATTCTGATTAAAAAAAAACATGAATCTTAGTTAACATTTGACTATTGGAAAAACATGATTTTAAACATCTGCTCTGAAACTATCGAAGCAAATTTAACTAAACTGAATTGAAATGATGTATGGAAGGTCCTTTACAAAGAATGCTCATTTTATTATGATTCAACAAAAAACATGGCTGTCAGCTCAGAACATAGTTTAACATTGGCCCTCTTCTCCTCCGAAACCACTGAAGCAAATTCAACCAAACTTTACTGAATTGATGTATGGAAGGTCCTTTACATTGATTACTCATTTTTTTTAAACCAACAAAACCAGAGGCTCCCAGTAGCCTGTATCGCAGTTGCCACAATCAAGGTAACATAATATTATAAGTTATACAGTTGATCTTCAGTCTCTCAAACCTTAGTAGCTTGAACACCGCCAATATCTTGAAATGTTTTTCAAGTCTGATCCTGTTTTTCAATATTTTTTTTATTGTGCTTTTTTTTTTTTTTTTTTTACAAAAAATGTTTTTTCTAAGGACCACTTTCGACACCAGTTTTGAAGTCGAGACTTCATTTTGTATATGGCGGTCAAAGAACAATTTCAATATCGGTTTTGAAGTCGCAACATTAATATCTATTTGGAAACCAAATTTCATTGAAATCCGATAACGTTGAATTTTCCTGCCTTTTGTGGCGGCCATTTTGAAAATGGCAGTCAACAAATAAATTTTTACATCAGTTTTGAAATTGCAACATCCAATACCTATTTGGAAACAAATTTCATTGAAATCGGACAACTTTTAATTTTCCTGCCTTTTTTGGTGGCCATTTTGAAAATGGCAGTCAACCAACAATTTTCAATTCCAGTTTTGTAGTCGCAACATCAATATCTATTTGGAAACCAAATTTCATTGAAATGGGACAATTTTTAATTTTCCTGCCTTTTTTGGTGGCCATTTTGAAAATGGCGGTCAACAAACAATTTTCAATACCAGTTTTGAAGTGGCAACATCAATATCTATTTGGAAACCAAATTTCATTGAAATCGGACAATGTTGAATTTTCCCACCTTTTTTGGCAGCAAATTTGAAAATTGCGGTCAACAAACTAATTTCAACACCAGCAATGGCAAACATTTCATTATATTACACTTGACCTTCATCTTCTATAGTTTTGGAAATATAAGACGAAAAATAAATAAATTTAAAAAATCGGTGAAAAAAGGGCAATAACTCCTACAAAGGTTTATTGATTTTCTTCAAAATTTCAGGATGGGTAGATCTTGATATGTTGAACATTTTTGCAATACACTAGACCTCTGTTAAATTAGTGAAATAAAAAATAAAAAAATGCAAAAATGTTGAATATTTTACAGAAAAGGGGCTATAACTCCGTGATGGGTTTCAGATTTTCTTCAAAATTGCACAGTGGGTATATCTCATCATGCTGATCATTTTCACCTCATGTCAGATTTTTTATATCTGTAAGGGTTTTCACGTTATTAGCCAAAAACTGCAATTTACCCCTATGTTCTATTTTTAGTAATGGCGGCCATGTTCTTTGACAAGCCGTCTAATCGAAGCCATACCCTGGTGATGATTCAAGTCAAGTTTGGTTACATTTGCCCAAGTGGTTTTAGAGATTTTTGATATTGTTGACGGACGGACATATGGACGACAGACGCAAATTGATGGCAAAAGCTCTCATGGCCTTTTAGGCCAGGTGAGCTTAAAATGGCTCCCTGCATGGAACTTTGTTTTAAACGGGACCCATATGGGAAAACATCTTTTTCATAATATGTGCTTAAACTATTGAAGCCAATTCAGCCAAACTCCGATTCTCCGATTGCTTATTTTGTTTTGATCTGATAAAAACAAGACCACCAGCACATGACATATTTTAACACAGGATCTTATGGGATAAATATCACTTTCATCACCTGCTGTAAGCATTTTGTCAGGTGGGCGATTCAGGCTCAGTTTCTAAGCCTCTAGTTCCATTGTTTTCTTGCTAGTGTGGTTAAGCCTAACTTGTCTGGGAAACAAGAACGAGAAATGATGTCAAACTTTGAGTACCTGGAACAGCAGATTTAAGGCATTGTAGTAGCATCATAGTAAATTAACTTTATATAACTTAGTTGCTGGTTATGGTATATACTTTGAAACATGAATGGTAGGGTAGGAAAGAAAATTCAATATATCTTTACAACAACTGTTGTTAAGATAATTTTATATGGTATTAAATAGCATATAGTGGAGCAAGCCCAATAATAAAACTTCCTACCATTCTAAAGTTACTTTGTGCTTCTCATTAAGAATAATTCTATGTAGCAAGTAGATAGAACTTGATGGATTGAGTGCTGATTAGACTAAAACCCTCTAACAAGCAAAATACAACAAATCAACTCGGATGTTGTCAGAACACAACCTTGAACAAGGAACAAAGACCAACAACGAATGAAATTTCATGCCCTTGGTGAAATCTTCAAAATTTGATAAATATTTTAAATTTTCAAAAAAATGAAATGAAACTTAAAACATTTCTATGTGACCTTCTAAAATACTCCTGCTCTATAGAAGAGGGGTATACTATTTTACCTTTGTCCGCCTGTCTGCCCGTCTGTATGGAACATCTTTCTTCAAGAATTTCTCAGCTGATGTATGAAGTGACAATTTGATATTTGGTCTGAAGCTTTGGTAGGACCAGTTGTACTGTGTGTCCCACTTTCAAGTCCGTTTCTCGTCTCCTCCCTTTTTGAAGATAACTTAAATTGTTTTCCCATTGAAATTTTTTGTAAAGGATATCTCAGCTTATGAATGTAGTAATGATTTTATATGTGGTCTGAAGCTTTAGTATGTCGTGTTGTACTATAGCTCCCCTTTTCAAGTCCATAACTCATCCGTTTGACGATAACTTTGATTTTTTCCCCATTTTGGTCATGTATTGGATTTTCTGTTAAAGATTTTTTAGCTTGTGTATGTAGTGATGTTTTGATATTTGGTCTGATCTGTTATCTTCACCTCCAATATTGGAGATCGTGGAATGTCCACTCGCGAGGATAATTAATAAAATGTTTCGATACACTTTTAAAATAACAACTGTTCGTGCGCATGCAGCTGATTTTGGCTTTCCTATTTAGGTCTTATTGGTTATTTGTTCTCTGTCAGCTTTTACACATATTTCGGTTCGTGGATTTCCATTTTTTTAATTTTATCTGCACTGATGAGACATAATGCAGTTGTCGAAATGCGCATATGCAGAACCTAAATTCACAGTAACCTCGTTATTTTGTTATTTGTTACCACTGGGCCGATGTCACTGCTATTGGACTGTTAGTCCCCGAGCCCCGAGGGTATTCACCAACCCAGTAGCCAGTACTTCGGTGCTGGCCCGAAAATCGATTTTGTTTGAAAATTTTGTTAAAACCTAAGGAGTATCTCTCTCTTGCATAGCTCTGTCCTTAGCTGATTTTGGCTTTCCTATTTAGGTCTTATTGGTTATTTGTTCTCTGTCAGCTTTTACGCATATTTCGGTTCGTGGATTTCCATTTTTTTTTATTTTATCTGGACTGATGAGACATAATTTGTCGAAATGCGCTAAGGAGAACCTAAATTCACAGTAACCTCGGTATTTTGTTATTTTCCACTATATGTACAATATGTGCATATATTCACAGTTACATCCCTTTTCAGTTGTACCGTGTCTCCTTTAAAGTCAGTCACTCATCTTATTATTGTTGGACGATAAACTTTTTGTTTTCCAATATTTTGAAATTTTTCGTCAATAATTTCTTAGCTTGTGTATGTAGTAGTAATTTGATATTTGGTCTGAAGTTTTGGTATGACGAGTCGTACCGTGTCTCCCCTTTTTAAATCTATCACTCATCACTTCCTATTTGACGATAATTTAGACTTTTCACAGAATAGCCATATATTACATTTTTTCGTCAAGGATTTCTCAGCTTTTTGTGTATATGGTAATGATTTGGTGTTTAGTGTGAAGCTTAAGTATGATGAGTTGTATCGTGTCCCCCCTTTTCAAGAACCTAACTCATCTACTCATCTACTTGGTGTTTAACTATAACTTTGATTTTTTTCCCAATTATTTCTTTAGGAATTTTCAATGGGTCTTTGTTTGGTTTGTGCCAGGACTTGTACTGTATTCACACTTGTATTGTGTCCCCGCACACTTAAATTTGCACTTTTCAAGTGTTCAGTGAGCGGGGGTATAACTGGCTGCCAATCCGCAACAGCTTTCATTAGTTTAAATAAAGTTGCGAGATTTTTCCATCACACAACGGTAAAATCCCGTTGAAGTTTAATGAGAGTAGAAACTGTAAACCTGATGAGATATAAAAAATAAAATACTTTTTTGCAAATTTTATTGTAGTTTTATTGTGTTGCCTGCACTTATAGCAGGATCGACACAAAGGTTTCACTATGCCATATTGTGTGATTCGTTTCCACACCTTTCAGAATACTTTATTCTGCTGAGTGATGTAGTCAATTTTTTACACTTGTGACATTGTAAAGTACTTTTTAGCTCACCTGGCTAGAGCAGGATAAGCTCTCGCCATCACTTTCACAGTATAGGAACCTGTGCGCCTGAAATATCTGTCTTACGGTTCAATCTGTAGGCTGTAGGACGTTTTTACAGGTAAACATGTGAAACAGCATACATGTCCTGTAAGTTTTTTACATATTGTCAATGACTTAGGAAATTTTTTAAGTTTGTAAAGTTCGCCCAACGTGTATGAATGATTAATGTATCCGAAGATGATGTTATTTACAAGTAGCCTGTTGATTTCAAATTCAAAAGTCTATATTCAAACGTGAAATAAACAGTCATAAAACAGAAATAGAGCTATTTCTTTGCTTATGTGTGCGTACCTGTCTTTATATTTATATAGCTAGTATATTGTATCATTAACTGCGCATACAAAGCCAGATAATCATATGCACTTTCTTTTTGATAGCCAAAATATCATTGAAATAAAATCGTCGACTGTATACTGTTTACGGTAGTACTGTTTACTACAAAAGTAACATAAAATACTTCAAGTTGCAAAAACATAATAAAATTGTATGGTACGGCTAAATACTGCTCATTTCAATAAAAATAATACGTCAGTCACCCTACAACTGTTTTCTTGATAAGACAGTTAACAGACCGTGTCAGCAGGCATTTTTGTTACTTTGTGAATGGAACTTTTACTGTTTCGAAGAAATATTTCACTATATCATAGAAGCACGCAAAAAAGAAATATCCAAACACATTTGTGAAAAAAACACGAAAAATAGTAGGATATATAACTTTGAATTATAACATAGGGCTAATAGACTACATTTAAAATAAAGAAATAGGGCCATAAAGCCGTGAATTTTGTTCATAACTTTGGATATTTTGAGAATAATCTCACATGTTGTCGTAAAATCGTGTAAGGTATTCTCTGGTATTTGTACTTCCAATCAGTAAAATTAATTATATGCCACGCGTGTATGTTTTTTTACATGTAAACAGCGGAATATGGCTGTAAATAACATTTTCTCTCTATTTAAGCCATTTTACAGTATTTGAAGGACACCAAGAACCAAAACCATTTTTTTGCGAGTGTATAAACATGACTATGAAAAAGAAAGGAAATGGTGCAAATGTCAAGGCGACAACATCCCATATCCAGGTTAAAACGACCCAAAACAAAGCATCTAGGGTCACCGTATGGTCTTCAACACAGTGAGGAACCTCACACCATATAGCAAGCCCTAAATGGCCCCAAAAAGTTAGTATAGTTTGATTCTGTATGTACTATATGTACTATACAGCTAATTTTAACAAAAGTTTCCGAAATCTGTCAAAATTGCAATGAAATGTTAAATTCAGTGGCTGAATCTTTTATCTAAAAGTATGAAAATGCATTTGAATTTATTTTCTTATCTTATAACGGATGACCTGATAACACAATTTTGGCAAAGATTTAATACATTCACAAGAACTGGTATGCTGAAGGGAATAAAATCATGAGTAAGTGACCACAACCTCTTTAAAATGATCATCAATAATAAAAACCAAATCTTAAAAAAAAATCAAGGGTTGGAATCTGACCTGTTTTGTCTTAATTAAGCTCATCTGTTGAACACTGCAGACCTATTTGTTTTTGTTCTTAACATTTATGAAAGTGCTGTAATACTTTAATATATCGGATAATTTTGATGGCGTTCCATTTAGTAACATTGGCGGATCCAATCCTTGGAACCCTCAGTCTTTTAAGGAAAAAACTTTTAAACTCGTGCAAAATTTATGCAAAACTGGCACAAGAAATGGCCTGAAATCCTTTTTTCTGGAAACTCATTGGGATCCCCCTTTTCGGAAGCTGGATCCTCCAGTGATTTAACATGTGAAATTAATTATCTTTCTTGTAGTAAAGTACACTTGTATAAACCTGCATAGTCTTACAAGAGTAACGGAATCAATTCGTGCTTGTATAGAAGAATACACTGCTTATTGATAGGAATTCAATTGTCTATAGACCTCTATAGACAATATTACAAAATGCTATTACCACATCGGTTGCTCTTTCTGTAATTTCTTTTCGTCTGGTAGTCTTGGGAGTTTGTAGCATGAGAGGAACCAAACTACATACCTTCCATACAACTTACCTGTCAAGTTTGGTTCAGCGGATTTCTGTACATCGGTACGAAACCCAGCGTATCGATACTTATTTTCCTCGATTTCTGCTAAAATTTCAGAATCAGTACCACCTAAATGCTTGAAATTTACTGATTTTGGTATGAAAAAGTCATATAAAGGAAAAACAAATGTATTTAGCTACGTGAAAATAAATACTCTTGTCCCACTTAAGAATATCTTACTATTTTATCACATAAAATAGTTACAAGAAGATTTAAAATGTAATGAAATTGAAAAATCTGAAGACGATAAGTATCGATATGTATCACGATACGCCTGCGTTGTATCGCTATATCATGATACAATATTTTATTCACGATACTCATCTCGAACTCGCAAGCTCAACAACAATAAAAGTGTTGTTCCATAGCTTGTTTTTGCCATGTATTTGTAGAGACTTTGTCTCATGTGCTCCATATCCGTTCATTGATTATCGCAAATAGCTGAAATTTCTCTTTTTACCGTGTTTTTTCACATAATGTGTAGTAAAATATTCGTCAAACAGCATACAAAACAACCGTAAGTAAGACTTACAGTCTGTGATAAAAGTTACTTTAAACAGCCTACATAATTTATTTTTTAAAACAACGATTTTCTCGACAATGCAGCTACAAATGCTGTTGAAATTTGGCATGAAAGTAATAATTAACTTTTTTAGTTGCCCCAAGAAGTGTGAGCAATGTAAGTTTAGCTTTTCGTGTAAAACAGAGAAAAAATATATTTTGTAACGCAATGTATTGGCATTAATTACAAGAAATCAGCTCTCACGCGATAACTTATTCACAATTAAGGATAAAAACACATTTGACAGTTTATTAGATGAATAATAAACCCCTTTTTCGTACACGAAATATTTCTTTTTAAACAATAAAACATGAAAAACTTATCTGGCATACTCTGTTGAAGTGGATTTTGTACGAAAAACGTTCTACAGCCTACAGATTCAACCGTAAGACAGACATTTCAGGCGCATAGGTTCCTATACTGTGACTTTGGATCTGTCGTCCATCCGGCATAAAATATTCATACAAAGATCTTTTCCTCTGAAATTACCTGACCAAATGGAACCAAACTTAGCACAATAGTCTTTAGGTGGTCCGCTGTAAAAAGGTGTGCTCAGGTCCATGCTATATCGGATGGCTTCCTCCGGGGCACATAATTTTGAAATTTGAACCTTATGGGAAAACACATTTAAAGTCTCCTCTGAAACTGCTGAGACAATTGGACCCAGACTTAGCTATAATAGACCTTAAGTAGTCCCTTTTAAAGAAGGTGTTTTTCAGGTGGGCGCTATATCGTAGATGGACATCAGCGGGAACATAGTTTTAACTTTGGACGCTATGGAAAAAACACATTCAAAGATCTTCTCCTCTGCCTGAACTGCTGAGGAAATTGTACCCAAACTTGGCCACAATAGTCCTTTGGTAGTACCCTGCAAAAAGGCCGTGTTTCAGGTCCATGCTTTACCTCTGAAGCCAATTGGAACCGAAGCCAAAATAGTACTTCCGTGGTCCCCTGCAAAAAAAACTTTTCACGTCCATACTATATCTAAGATGGCTGCCAGTAAGGAACATAGTTTTAACATTCGACCCTATTGGAAATCACATTCAAAGATGTCCTCTGTAAATGATGAGCTAATTGGACCCAAACTTGGCCACAATAGTCTTTTATTAGTCCCTTGCAAAAAGTTTGTTGTCATATCCGGGGTACATCAAAGATTGCCGCCAGTGGGGAACATAGTTTTAACCTTGAACCCAATTGGAAAACACTTTCAAAGATTTTTGTCCCCTGAAACTGATGAGCCAGTTCGAACTAAACTTTGTTACAATAGTCTTTATGTGGTCCCTAGAAAAAAATATTTTCAGGTTTACACTTTGCCCAAGATGGCTGCCAGCAGGGAATATACTTACAATAGTATATTGCATCCAATGGGTAACACTTACAAAGGTCTTCTCCACTTAAACTGCTGGGCATATTGGAACTATAGTTTAACTATGGACTCTTTAACATAAACTGTCTATGTTAGAGAAGAGCCAAGTGAGCGATAAATGCTCTTGAGAGCTTCTTGTTAGTCAAAGTTTTCTCTGCAATGGTAAATGACACAAATCTGAAATAATGTCACAAGCGTAGTATGGTCATGCCACATAGCAGGATGAGTAATTAGTAGGGATGTCAACTCGAACGAAAATTAATACTCGAGTACTCGAAAGTTTTATCGAGCGAGTACTCGAGTAATCGCTCGGTCAAAAGGTTTTATGATAATATCGGTAGAACATGTGACTGATAATTGCGCTGCTCGTAGAAACCATCCCATTGTCATTTATTTCATCCAGTAGAAATTGTATTTTTTTTCTCAACTACATTTAACATCATTAATTTTTATTTTGATGATCAACAACAAAGCAATTATTGTTTAATTAATAACTTGCATTTTTGATTGTTTACAATTTAATACAGATCAATGTATTAATTGGATAGAAAACATAGATAATTACACGTACATTATTGGTTAATTGAATTGACAGGTGAACAGAAGAAGCCATAATGCATGATTCATCAAAACATTTCTCGGAGAAAGTCTATTTTTTAAAATTTTATAACTAAATAACAAAATACTGAAGTTATCGTAAATTTACTTTCTGCATATGGCAACATGTCTCTTCAATTAGAGATCAAATACAAAAATTTGTAAGACAATAAATGTCATAAGTTAAATTTCAGGGTTTTTCCCCATCTGAAATGTGTCTAAAATATAACTACAAGTTAAAATGGAATTTTAAAAGTTAAAAGACAATAAATGTCATAAACAGTCCCCAATAAGTTAAATTTCAGGTTTTTTCCCCATCTGAAATGTGTCTAAAATATAACTACAAGTTAAAATGGAATTTTAAAAGTTTGAAACTTTTGTAACAAACCAACATACAATTCGAGGATAGAGGATACAGAGGCCTCATCAAAATAGAAATCTGAGTACTCGAGTACCGATTTTACTAATCGATACTCGGTACGTCCGAGCGATACTCGAGTACTCGTTCAAATTTTTCTGTAATACTATACGATGGAAATTTAAATTCTTTCATGAGCTTTGTATGATCATGACATATCGTGGCATATAGTTTCAGTCCTGTAAAGATACTGATCCCTTTTAACGGACTTATTATGTTAATTTGGACGCTGAGAGCTTGGTTATCACTACTGAGCATTGGGTCACAGATTCTTTGTTTGGTCAGGGCTCATTTTAGAAGGGTTTGCTGTAATTTAAATCACAAAATAGATAATCACGAACATTTGAAATTGTTTTATTGCTACAAAATACAAATAGTCATGGTTATAACCGTAGATAAATTGATAATAGAAGTACTCGTAATAATCAACTGGACTAGTAAGAATATTCTTCACATTTTTGTTCTACCAAGTGTAGTATGTCTAGAGATCAAAATCATAATGTTAAATGAATTGCAAAACAAGCACAACTTAATAAATTAATGAATATAATGAAAATAAAACTAACACACATTATCAGGACCTCTGCATGAAATACAAACTATTTCAATTAAGTATACATTGTTCAAGTTGACTTGTATATGTACTAACAATTACGATCGTCTTTATTACACAAACTCTTCTGACAATAAAACGAGGAACTTATGAGCGATTTGATGTTGTCGAAGATAAGGTTCTTACTATGATTTGAAGACGAACAATATTTCTATGCTTATTTCCTACTATTGAAATCTATTGTTCATTCTGTCTTTATATATAAAACAGCAACAGAACATTAAAATTTAACTATTATGTAAAGATAGTTTAAAGTTAAAACAAAAAAAAAGTTAAATCAAAGCTTAATCAAAGTAATAGCCAAGAATATGAACCAACTTTTTGTTCAAACCAGTTATTTTAGCTTAACAAGAGAAATAGCCAAAAATGTAAGGCACAATTTTGACGATATTCCAGTATTAATTTTTGCGTTGGGAAAGGATCAATATAGGTATACCTTTTATGCAATCCATTTGTTTGTAATATATAAACAATAAAATATTTTGAACTTATGCTTTATATCTTCGAATTCTGTCTGTCTTTGAAGTACATCTCTACTTTTTCACCCGGTGTTCTAAACAGTTTTACAGTCTTCTTGATTTCTGTCACGCCTGGCGGCATAGACACTTGAAAATTTTGTATGATCTGAAATAAGCCATGACTTATCATATTAGAGCTATTTTCATCGAGCATTTTGAACAAAGGTTTGGTTAGTTTGCTTGCTTTGTTTGCTAAAGATTGACACTTTCCATATAATAGATGGGTGGAGACTATTTTATTTACAGTATTCTTAGAACATAATCACTCCTCCTCGACCAATGAAAAGTCTTCATTTGGACCTTAAATTCTCATAAACTACACTTTTCTATGTGATTATAGAAGGCTGTAGGACATTGTGGACCATCTAACCGAAAAAAGATCTATGCCTAGGACTATGCTTATAACTGTTAGTAATGACAACTTCGTATCATCATAAACTGGAGTGTAGGTTGAATAATAATGATAATAATAATAACAATTTTATTTTAATAATGATATAAATATATTTAGTTTGGAAGATCATTTTTGGCTTTAGATTCTCTTCACAAATGAAATACATTTTGTACATTGATTTTCCTTTCTTTCCTAATGATTGTTTATTCAATTGTAAATGGTTGTACATTCTGTACAAGTATATGGTAATACAAGCCTTACTACTTTGGGAAACTTGTGAAGTGACATGTAAAGTATTTCTGTCTCATTAGTTCAATTGTTCGTACTTGATTACACAAATTTAATCAATTCATTATTGATTTCAAAAATACCCTATAAAATGTCTTGGAGGAGTGATTACGTTCTAAATTGGTCAAACAATGATTTGCCATGTTTTATGTACTATAAACCCCTCGGCTACGCCTCGGCCTTTATAGTCCATACAACATGGCAAATCATTGTTTAACCTATACTAAGACTTGATTGGTATGTTGAATAGATTTCACAATGTTGGATAAGTCATCGTTGAAATAAGCCAGATAACTTCTGAAATGATGATTTCTCTAGTGATATCCATTTGAAATTTCTTTTATAAAATTATCTCCCTTGTTTAACTTCTGTGATCTGTATATCCAGCTACAGATTCAAAGCACATGTGTTTTAGTTCAACTTTTGAAATGAAAATGTTGTAAAATATACAAGAAATAAAAATTTTAAATACTTTGGAACTTTACATGCATTTTAGATAATTATTTTGTTAAATTTGTAAATGCATAAAACCTAAATGAACAAGTAAAAAACAAAAAATGGCGGAATAATACCACTGAGACACCTGAAAAGGGGGTCACAATGACATGAAATGGTCACATATGACCTTGTTGGCTGTACGTAATTTTAATGATCAAATGAATTCGAATTCAAAATCACCTCATGGTGACTTCAAGATGAAGAACAACAATAAAAGCGTTGTTCCATTGCTGTGTTTTGCCATGTTTATGTAGAGACTTTGTCTCATTTGCATTTACTTCATGTCCCTTCATTGTTAATTGTATATTAAAAGTCAAGGAAAATCGACGAAATGACCATGCTCTTGACATAAAATATTTTTTAGAATTCGGTCACAAATATCTTTATGCATAAATTTGGTAACATTTAGAAAATAAATTAGACCAATCAAGATAACTTAAGACACATAACTTATTTCAACTGAGCAATTACGCACTGGCTTTCTTGTATCTTAATTACAGCAATACAAGTTTTGAATACTTCTAATATAATTTGCATGCTCGGAAATACGCTGTTATGATTGGCTGCATTGACTTCTGAAGTCGTTTATTTTTCGATAGATCACGTTGACCGAACTGCATTTATGTTCACCTGATAAATTCAAACGCCAAGTCAATCAAATAGAGCAAAGATATGATTGGCATAATATATAATACGAATTAAACAATGAACGATAATATATTGTATATGGACATTGTATATCTTAATGAGGTATTGAGATGACATAGGACATTGAATATTGTGATGGGGCATTGGAATTTAAAAAAATCGAAGTCCAAAGACATGGCCATAACGAGAACACAGAAAACAATGACATTAGACACAGAAAACAATGACGTTTGACAGATACAAAGCACAGAAATAGAAATCACAACATTCAAAACAAAGGCACTCACAGTGTGAACTCCAGTGAAACTGAGAGTGACATCAGGTGCTCCGGAATGGTAAGCATGTCCTGCTCTGTTAACAGCACCCGTCACACTGTGAGCGAGTCAATCCAGGAAAATTTCAAAGTCGGTAGTTAAATCCGGGAAGACGTGAATCTAGCTGAAAATGTCCACTTTCAGTTGGTAAACTGACACGTCATATCTTTCAATGATGTTATGGTGACGGCCATAGAATTTCTTGAGGGATGAAATTAATATAGGTTGAACAAATCCCTGACTAAGCAGCTTTTGGGACAGTGTTTTTTCTCTGTTCAAAAAATGACTGTACAGACTACACGCTCGACAATAACGAATCAACTGTAAAATGTACACTCCATAGGCTGGAGAGGTAGGTTTATTTCTGCTAAGAAAGGGAAAGTTCACAATTGGGAAATTAAAATAATCACGCTTGTCATATACCTTAGATTTCAAAGGTCCATCTTCGTCAATACACAATAAAAGATATAGGTACAGAGCTGAAGTAGGTGTTTCAGTTGTTTCTTTAATTTCAAGCTTATTGGGATAGTTCTGATGTAAATACTCCTTAAATTTAGTATTATTAAAAGAAAGTACATCGTCTATGTTTTTGTTTTCTTTGTATAAGCCCTTTTAAAAACTTGGCCTCGTACGAGTAAAGGAAAAGGTCAGCTAAAAGCGGCACACAGTTAGTTCCCATAGGAATCCCTATTGTCTGTTGGAAAACACGACCTCCGAATTCGACAAAAATATTGTCGATCAAAAATTCTAACATTTTGATTACGCCAAGCTCAGTGTACTTCTTGTTTGAATCCGTGTGGTTCTTAACAAAATATGTGTTGTCTTTCCCCATAACTAACTAGGTGTATCTGCGTTCAGAAACATTAATGTATTAAATCTGCAATGACCTTTTTCAGTTTATTGTGTGGCAGGGTTGTATAAAGAGTGGAAAAGTCAAAAGTTTGAATGCTATGGCAATGGGTAAGACTGGTTGAGGATAGCTGTTCAACGAGATCTTTGGAATTTTTAAGAATCCACATTTAATTCACGCCGCTTGTGGAGTAAGCTTTATTACAGTAATTTTTTTCAGGCCATCTCTGACTGTGGTCAACAAAGTAGTGAGGAGCTGTGAAAGAGGTTTAGTTGCCCGGCAATGAATCTGTGTTAATTAACAAATTAACTTTAGAACTAATACGATCGCTTACCTTGGTTATTCCAATAAATATTTCATTTTCTGCAAATCTTTGTCCTAGGCAAGTTCTAGGTCCAAATCCAAAAGGCTTTGTAGCAAAGGGATATTCTCTGCTCTTGGTAAGTTCTCCAGTTGTTTCCCTTAACCATCGTTCAGGAATAAATTCATTTGGTCTCGGATAAAACCTTTCATCCAATGACATTGTTTCCATGTGTAAGAATACAATACTCTGTCAATTGTAGCATAACTACTAGTTTAATAATGCTTAGACCGAGTCTTAAATTTAAGCTTCCCCTATATAAACGGTGTACTCTGTCTTGATAATCCAACATTTGAAGAAACATTAACATCAGATATATCTCAATGAACTTGAATTTAACACCTACCTAAGGTTCGTACTTAGATCCTTTGTTGTATATTAGAGAAAAACGTGATTATTTGAACTTCCAAAATTGTGAACGTTCCCTTTCTTAGCAGCAATATACCTACCATCAGTGTATTGAGTTTATATTTCACAGTTGACTTGTAACTGTCGAGTATATATTTTATGCAGTGTTTTTATTTTAACGTGAGTGCGAGTCTCAAAAAATTTATAATGAGAATGAAAACTTTTGACCTTTTTCTTTGACAGCATTATAACTACAACAACATGAGATAACATTTTTGAAAATCTATGTTACAATTAATGATTTAAAATTCTTTCTGCGAGGTGGGGGTGGGGGAGGCGCCCCATAATTTTTCAAAAAGGGGGACCTGGAACCCAATTTTCGGAAAAAACCTAGAAATTTTAAATATTTTCAAACCTAAGGGGAGGTGGGGATGGGGCGGGCCCTCCCGGGCCACCTCCCTAAATCCGCCAATGATTTTGACAGGAAATGGTTCTCTCTAGAGCCCCCTCATTTTCCATTACCTGCTTATGTGCCTTACAATATATATAAACATGTCTTGGGGTTCATGAATAGTACACAATGTCTACTGAGGGTCTAAAATGACATAGAAATTAGAAAACATGATCCATATGCAAAAATATATAACTCTGTTTGAATGGATACAACCCAAGGACATTGAATGATTCTGAAAAATGAAGTTCATCTTTTTAGTAAATCAAAGTCCCCTTCGAAAAAGCTGGTAAAAACTGTACCAAGGACCTGCTGAGTGAGCTTCCAGTTAAATCATTAGTAAGCATTGATTTTTTATTCTAGTATGTAAGTATACATTAAGTATACTTCATGAATTGTTATATTTAAACAATATATGAAATGCCTGAATTATTTATTTCTATCTATGTAACAACACTAGATTCAAGAATAGAGAAGGAACAAGGGATTTGTTATTACTAAAATTCGAAGTCTAGACACATGGCTTAAGCGAGAACACAGAATAACAATTACGTTAGACAGCTACAAAAGACAGAAATAAAAACAAATCATTCAAAACCAAGGCACTCAAAGTGTGAATTGACGAAAAACCGAGAGTGACATCTGAGAATGACAAAGGTTGTCCGGAAGAATAAAACATCGGCAGTAGAATACCGAAGGAATAAAGCACAAGATTACATAAATCAAAGTCCAGAGACAAGGCAAAAGCAAGAACACCGGAAGACGGAAGACCAAAGACACTACATGCCCACAAAACACAAAAACACTACATATACAACACAAAAAACTAAAGCGCTAACAGTGTGAACCCTAAAAAAACAGAGTGACATCAAGTGCTCGAGAAAGGTAAGCATGTCCTGCTCTGTATACAACACCCATCACACGGTCGGTGGGTCAATCCAAGGTTAAGTCAAAACCATGGTGACGGCCATAGAATTTCTGAAGGGACGAATTTAACAACGGCTGAACATATCCCTGACTCAGCAGATTTTGTGACAGTGTTTTTGCTCTTTCCACAAAGTCAATGTATGAACTACACGCTCTACAGTAGGGAATTAATTGCGAAATATACACTCCATATGCTGGGAATGTAGGTATATTGCTGCAGAGAAAGGGAAAGTTCACAAATGGAAAGTCAAAATCATCACTTTTGTCATATAATCTAGATTTCAGACGTCCATGTTCGTCCATGTATAACAAAAGGTCAAGGTATGAAACAGAATTTGCGATGTAAATATTCTTTAAATCTTGGTTTATTAAGAGAAAGTGCATTGTATATATATCTGAAGCTGAAATTAAAAGTCTTAGCTAGTTTTTTTTTGTTTCTGTTGTATCAGCCCTTGTAACAACTTTGCTTCATGCGAAAAAAAGGAAAAGGTCAGCTTAAAGTGGCGCACAATTTGCTCCCATAGGAATCCCTATTGTCTGTTGAAAAACGCGGCCTCCACATTCAACAAAAATGTTGTCGATCAAAAATCACCGAAGAAATTGTTGCTCGCAATGGTCCTGACTCGGTACAGGTATTTCAGGAGAAACGGTCGCCAAACCGGTTTTATGATATGCCAACCCCCCTTCTATTGCGGTCGTGTCCGGTAGCAACTCAACATACACAGCTAAAAGAAATGATCATCCCAGTACTAGATAAAAAATAGAATCTTTAATCAGAGATAAATTGATAATGGAACACAAATGTCTACGCTTCCCTGATTCTAATGTTGCTGATGAGAGGTGACTTGAGACACGTACACAGCATAAAGAAATATACAATTTTGTTATTTTGTCATATTATATTACCACTGGACCGATGCCTCTGCTGGTGGACTGTTAGTCCCCGAGGGTATTCACCAACACAGTAGTCAGTAATTTGGTGCTGCCCCGAAAACCGCTTTTATTGAAACATGCAATATCTAATTTTACAAAATTTTGCTTAAAACTAAGGAGTATCTCCCTCATGCATAGCACTGTCTTTGGCTGAATTTGGCTTTTCTATTTGGATCCTTTTGGTTATTTGTGCTCTATCAGCTTTTACACGTTTTCGGTTAATGGACTTCCATTTTTTTTTGGGGGGGGGGGTTATCTGCACTGATGAGACATAAGTTGTCGAAATGCGCATATGCAGAACATATAAATTAACAGTAACTTCGTTTTTTTTGTTTTTTTTTACGTGAAAAGCTTTGATAGAAAAGCATTTGTATGACTTTTTATTCCGTAAAAAGCTTTGATAGAAAAGCATTTGTATGACTTTTTATTCCGGTTTTAAGTTACTTGCCTGATTTAGGCATACAGTGAATCAAAATAGTGAGAGATTGAAGACCAGAATTAGAATAGAATTTTATCACTTGCAATCTATTCTATAGAAATAAGCTAAGTGGTACTTTTTTCTTCCTATTGGTTGATTCCATTAATAAATTATTTTTTTCGTTTTTCAACTATTGTATATTTTAGCGAAGGATGTAATGTGTAGTATGAAAAATGTCTAGTGTGAGTGAATGAGTTTTTGTGTGAAAGGTTATTTGCTTGAAATATTTCTTGTTTTAGTGTTAATTCAATATTAAGAAAATTATAAAATTATGTAGGCATTTACAAATTATTCTCATGTCTCTGGTTTTACCATGGTCAGGTAGTGAACTGGAGTTTTTTTAAAAGTCAGGCTTTGTGAAAAAAGAAGGGTTTTTTGAAGGCCATGAATTCGGTATGAAATGCCATCGGGACACTGGAAAGCGGTGCTTTTTGAATCTGGAAATCTGGATTTCATGTGTTATAGGTAATTTAATGTTGTAAATATTCTATAATGCATTTTATTCATTGTTTTTACTTTGTACGGCCTTAATATTATGTAATTTGTTTGGTTAGTTATGTAACTTGTTTACAATAAACAAGGGTCAAGGTTATTTCACCTTAGAACATATAGAAATTTCTAGAATTTAAATTCAGATTTTAACACATAGATTTTTCTAGATGTTTTTCTTACATAATCATTCTAGTCATGTGATTGTCAGTTGATTAGAATGTTCTAGTTAAATCTTGTGGATAGATTTTTCTAGAAATAATAAATGTATTTATATGAGGTAGCCGAAAAGGGTTAAGTCAGTCAGTTTAATAAGTTTATACAGGATTAATTAGTTTATATAGGATTATCACGCACATCTTTCGTATTGGAAATCGACATCAATTATTGTGAATCTATTATCAACTATTTAGTGAGGATTGTAAGGATTATTCTATTGGGTATTCTATTGGACATTTATTGGTGGAATTAAGTGAACTATTCGTTTGGATTATTACTTGGATTTCATTATTGTTAGATAAGTTATATATTGTATTTAATTTGTAAAATAATTATTTTTCGTCTGATTAAAAGTTAATTTTAGCCAATTTTGTTTTTCATTATTGCTGGCAATTCATTGGTCATTTCTACCACATAACACATGGATCGGCAAAAATTAGTTTTCTTACACNCGTTTTTCAACTATTGTATATTTTAGCGAAGGATGTAATGTGTAGTATGAAAAATGTCTAGTGTGAGTGAATGAGTTTTTGTGTGAAAGGTTATTTGCTTAAAATATTTCTTGTTTTAGTGTTAATTCTATATTAAGAAAATTATAAAATTATGTAGGCATTTACAAATTATTCACATGTCTCTGGTTTTACCATGGTCAGGTAGTGAACTGGAGTTTTTTTTAAAAGCCAGGCTTTGTGAAAAAAAGAAGGGTTTTTTGAAGGCCATGAATTCGGTATGAAATGCCATCGGGACACTGAAAAGCGGTTTTTTTTAATCTGGATTTTCATGGATCGGCAAAAATTAGTTTTCTTACACACAATTTTCCGGGATCGGGATTTTCTTGAAATACGTCCGGGATTTCGGGCTTTGCTCATTTTAATGACGGGAACGTGGGATGAGACCCCCTTTTGCCAAATCCTGCAGTGCGTGCTTTTTCTTCATTTTGTTAGTTGTATCTGTTTTGTATTTGCACTTGTAATGCAGTTTTGTTATAAACTTTTGATCCTCTTTACGGTGTTCAACAGTTGACACGAAACCACATTTGGCAGTAAATCAGACTAGACAGTATGCCACACTTTACGGTATACTACATTTGACAGTATACCATACTAAATGGTATGCCACACTTTACGGTATACTACATTTGACAGTTTACCATACTAAATGGTATACCACACTTTTCATTTAACCTACTTACATCTTTGGGAATCTGGTATCCACATAATACAAGATCTGACTCTAAAATACGCAATGCACCACCTTGTGTAGGAAACGATTTCCTGTAAAATATATAAATGACTTTCCTTTAAAACCAAACCATTAACGCAAATGAAACATCTTGGTACTTTTTTGTTAAGTGATAAGAGGAAAATATCTTGTTATATGCTCCATACTAACAATGAAGGGATATGGTGTACAAAAAACAAATGAGACAAAGTCTCTACAAATACTAAGCAATGGAACAACGCTTTTATTGTTGTTCTTCATCTTGAAGTCACCATTATCGGGAAAGGATAAATCACTGAATCTTCCTACTTCAAACAATACTCTATGATCATGATAGATAATAGATACACATATATAGATTGCATTTTAACCAACCTTTAACACTATAACAGTTAACAGAGTACATGTTATTTATATAAAGCGTGATGGATTGCCCTGTTTTTCTTACGTGTAATCTTAATATAACAGTTGCGCATTAAAACATCAAAGAATTAACCTCACTATGCAATAGTCTACGACTATGACCAGGACTGGCCAGTAGGTAAAATGATTGTCAACAAACATCCTTCGTCCTCTAACGATAGCCAGATTACAGGAGCTTTATAGAAAATCAAAAACTATCCACATTAAATATCCTTCGTCCTCTAACGATAGCCAGATTACACGTGCCTTATAGAAAATCTAAAACTATTCACATTAAACATCCGTCGTCCTCTAACAATAGCCAGATTACAGGTGCCTTATAGAAAATCTAAAACTATCCACATTAAACATCCTTCGTCCTCTAACGATAGCCAGATTACACGTGCCTTATAGAAAATCTAAAACTATCCACATTAAACATCCTTCCTCCTCTAACGATAGCCAGATTACAGGTGCCTTATAGAAAATCTAAAACTATCCACATTAAACATCCTTCGTCCTGTAACGATAGCCAGATTACACGTGCCTTATAGAAAATCTAAAACTATCCACATTAAACATCCTTCGTCCGCTAACGATAGCCAGATTACACGTGCCTTATAGAAAATCTAAAACTATCCACATTAAACATCCTTCGTCCTCTAACGATATCCAGATTACAGGTGCCTTATGGAAAATCTAAAACTATCCACACTAAATATGCACCATCTTTATTTTTTGCAATCATAGATGCCAAATTGTAGGTAAGGGACCGACCATTTAACCTGAAGGCGGGGGGTTATGGTTTTTTTTCTGGGCTGGAAATTTTTTTCATGTGTATCAACAAAATATTTTTTTTCAAAATTAACATTATTTTTTTAGGCAGAAAGCCTCCTTCAGAAATTTTTTTTTCATCATTTAGGCAGCCAAAATATTTTTTTCACATAAAATCGGATCCAAAATATTTTTTTAGAAAAAAACCATAGCCCCCCTCCCCTTCAAGTTAAATGGTCGGTCCCTAAGCTAATGTCAATTCATATTTCTCCAGTGTAACCACAAAACTGAAACCCAGATAATTAAAATGATATCGAATTGTAAATTTGCTTTCTATAGATGGAATAAATTAAAATTTTCGTGAACATTTATTGTGGTAAAAAAAACAACAACAAAAAACAACAAAAAAAAACAACAAAAAAAAAAAACAAAACAAAACAAAACAAAAAAACAAACAAACAAACCAAAAAAAAGTTAGGCAAAATCAATATACATAAATGCAAGCATGATAAGTTTGTTACCTTTGTGACTCTTTGACACAAGCTTTCAGGTAGGACATCTTAGCCAGATGTTCTTTTGTCAGAGTTTTACTTTTTCCAACTATTCTGTCAATTTCTTCAAATAGTAGTTGTTGTTTGTCTGGATTAAGTGCCAACTCAACCAGCAGGAAAATTATACTATTGGCAGTCTGATGGGAAATAATGTTGAACCAATTAAATTAATTAATTGAAATTATATCTATATCACTGACAGTCTACTATCAAAAGAACGAGTAAACCAGCCAACATTAAAACAATAGTGTAATGTAAAATGAGAAACTTGAAATCAGTTGAATGATGGAACATTGGCACTCTTATATAGAAATATGTCTGTGAAAACAACCAACATTTAGTCAACCTTGTATTGACAGTCTTGGAAAAAAATATCATTGAATCCACAAGCATCTTATACCATGCAAAATCTGCAAATGCATCTTTCATATGGCATGGCTTGTAACAAAATTTGAATGCATTATAAGCGGTTTCAAGCAAATTACGACAGAAATACTAAATCAAGAGACGTCGTGTGTATCCATATCAATAACAAGAACACGTCACGTCAAGCATCAAGTAGTTCCTTGGGTAAAATTTGTATAACTTCAAATGAAAAACATTTATTTTTGTTGAATGTTTGAAATAACAAGCTATTGAAGTTACTGTAAATTTAGTTTCTGTGTAAGCGCATTTCGACAACTTATGTCTCTTCAGTGTAGATAAAATCATAATTTTTTGGAAGTCCATAAACCGAAATACGTGTAAATAATGACAGAGAACAAATAACCCATTGGTTCTAAATAGAAAAGCCAAAATCAGGTAAGTACAGAGCTATACACGAAGGAGATGCTCCTGACTTACAAACAGAATTGTGAAATTTTGATATTGGTAATTTAGAAATAAAATCGGTTTTCGGGCCAGCACCGAAGTACTGGCTACTGGTTTGTGAGTACCCTCGGGGACTAACAATCCGCCAGCGGAGTCATCGACCCAGGGTAATATTGCCGCGGTCAAGGAAGTGGCAAAACTTTTAATGTAATGAAGTCAAGATTAACACCCCAAGCCTACACAATATGTTAGATTCATCGATGTCAAATGTCTTCATTGTAGATATATCAGACGTGAAAGCCTGACAAATGTATACAATGTTGTCTTTGTACGACGGTCAGTCAGTGAAAGGTTGAGAGATTGTAATGTCGGTAAATTGAAAGTTTTGCCACTTGCTTGACCGCTGCAATAAATAACAAGATGCTGAAGTTACTGTAAACTTAGTTTCTGCATATGTGCATTTCGAAAACTTATGTGTCTTCAGTGTAGATAAAATGAAAACTTTTTGGAAGTCTTTAAACATGTCATAAACAAAGGTGGTACAACATTTTTGTATCAGGTCTCGTGTCGTTGGTTGAATGATTTGCATCACTGTTCGTCGCTTGTGCTATTCGTAGTGATAGAGCTCATTTATCCGACTCTACCTGATAAAAGATGTTGTACCATCATACTATGTTGCGGAGATACTTTATAAGGATAAGGATAAGGATAAGTGTCGATAACTGGTTACAGGAAATAGCATCCAGACAGGTCTTTATTGCATCCCGAAGTATGGCATGACTATACAAGGCTTGTGACAATGTTTCAGATTTTTATCATTTACCATTTACCATTGTAGAAATTTACCATTGTAGAAAAACTTAAACGAAAAATTACCCTGTAATCATGACTATGATAGTTGTAAAGAATTGACAAAATTGGTTACAGAAAATAGCATGCAGACAGGTCTTTCCTGCATCCCAAAGTATGGCATGACTATACAAGGCTTGTGAAAATGTTTCAGATTTTTATCATGCATAGCTCTGTCCTTAGCTGAACTTTGGCTTTTCTATTTAGATCCTTTTGGTTATTTGTTCTCTATCAGCTTTTAACGTTTTTGGTGATTGGACTTCCAAATGTTTTGATTTTATCTGCANATCTGACAAATGTATACAATGTTGTCTTTGTACGACGGTTAGTCAGTGAAAGGTTGAGAGCGTTGGAGTTGAATTGTAATGTCGGTAAATTGAAAGTTTTGCCACTTGCTTGACCGCTGCAATAAATAACAAGATGCTGAAGTTACTTTAAACTTAGTTTCTGCATATGTGCATTTCGAAAACTTATGTGTCTTCAGTGTAGATAAAATGAAAACTTTTTGGAAGTCTTTAAACATGTCATAAACAAAGGTGGTACAAGATTTTTGTATCAGGTCTCGTGTCGTTGGTTGAATGATTTGCATCACTGTTCGTCGCTGGTGCGATTCGTAGTGATAGAGCTCATTTATCCGACTATACCTGATAAAAGATGTTGTACCATCATACTATGTTGCGGAGATACTTTATAAGGATAAGGATAAGGCTAAGAGTCGATAACTGGTTACAGGAAATAGCATCCAGACAGGTCTTTAATGCATCCCGAAGTATGGCATGACTATACAAGGCTTGTGACAATGTTTCAGATTTTTATCATTTACATTGTACAAAAACATTAACGAAAAATTACTCTGTAATCATGGCAATGATAGGTGGAAAGAATTGACGAAATTGGTTATAGAAAAAGGTCTAAAATGCAGTCTGCAATGTGGCATGACTATCAAAAAGCATGTGATAAAGTCATTTATCATTGCACAGAAAGCTTGGACCAAAAGTTACCATTTATGATAAATGTGACAAAAATTTACTAATTTGGCAAACAGGAAATAGTACGACTGCAAATCTAAGAAAACATCCCACAATATGGCATACTTATATACAGCTTTCGACAAAAAAGTTTCAAACCTGATGAAAGTATAATGTCCTTCTAATCTGTCCTCATACTGCCGATGTGTACTGAAACACATGATGATTCTTTAACAAACCCTTCGAGAAGTTTCGAATTTATTTTTTCTTCCGTAGTGCAAAAAAGATTTTCAAGCTGGCTAAGCCCTTGAGCTAGCCGTCAGAAAAACGGCAAGCACTCCTTGACACATCTTTCCAAATTACGTTTTTATCTAATTGCTTTTCCAAGACAGTGGTCTTTGAATAGTGTACCTCAATTGGGTTAATGCTTATGTTAGTTATACTACAGGGAAACGGGATAGAGAAACGGGAGATTTTGGCACCCATTAAGCTGTTTAATAGTCTCACTGGCTTTTGCCAGTACCGGTACCAAGTACGGCTATCCTCGAGTTCCTGTCGTGGTTTACATTTGTTTATTCGTTTATTTTTTTTCTTATGCAGTTCCCCTATAGATTGTGTCCTGTCATATGATTTTCGACCATTTTAAGTGTTTGCTGTTACCTTTTTTGTCTTTTTTTCCATTCACAGTCAACTTGAATCGTGATATTGACATTCTGATATAGAAAGAACATAATAAAACTCTCTTATCAGAAAGGAATATGGGATGTTGTCTCCTTGACATTTACCCCATTTCCTTTCTTTTTCATATGTAAAACGAATCTGCTGGTTTGTTTGTTGTTTAAATGTTACTAATCAAATGTCATGTAAAACAACGATAAAAATAGAGTAAGTAAATAAAGGTATTATAAACTAGGTATTTATCCTAGCAATAGCACATATGCCACCGAATACTGATCCTAAAAGACCCTCAAAGTAAAAAAATGAATTTAATGCATCTGATATAAACAATTATAATTATATTACTTAAGTATTTTCAGCTTACCATAATAATTCACTTTTCTATGACAACAGGAGCATGTATCTTTCTCTTACGTGTTAATTCTTACCGTCTCGATTCCTGCAGCAAATAAACTCAATATAATACTGTTTGCTTCTTCGTCAGATACCCTTGGGTCGGAGAGTAAAGAATACATAAAGTTAGGTTCATTCTCAAGGTATTCGTCCAATTTACCTTCCTCTTCAAGTTTTTTAAGGAAGGCTTTTTGTGATAATATTTCGTGGTTTGCGGAACTGCAATGATAAAGACAAATCTTAAATTAAGGCAACATTGTTTTCTTCTTAGCATACCTTCTCTGCGTACTTCGTCATACAAAACGTACCAGTTCCGTGCAACATACCCGGTATATTCTGTATATTCTTTTGTAAAAGTTAAAATATCCCTGCTCTGTAGGGCATCTTTATCTATCTTCCTTGGTAAAATTTAAAACATACCAACTCATTGTGACATCATAGCAAGTTCTTTGTTAAAATGTCAAATACATCGGCAAACGAATACCGAAGCAAAAAGTGAAATGGCGTAAATCTAAAATCAACTAGGAGTACTGTGATCCGCTGGGTTATAAATGAATACCCCCGCATCCAAAGTGTAATACGATTCTTTAAACAGTTGTCCAGACCAAATTTGAAATCGTCCCCACTCATACAGGCCAAGAAAATAGGAAGTGGTAATACAGCAGACCTGAAAACAGCTTACACATTACAACTCATCAAAATTAATCTTCAGACCAAATATGAAACAATCCACCCTTTGCAAGCTGAGAAAACTGTGACGAAAATTTCTCCATCCTAGTTAGTTATAGTTAAACATCAAAGAATCAGCAAACAGGAAATACATGCACAACAGACCTGTAAATGGCGTACACATTACAACTCATTATGATAAAGCTCCAGACCAAATTTTAAATCATTCGCATGTATAGATCCCAAATAATCTGTGAAGAAAAATTCTCATCCATGAAGGGTTAAAACAAAACTTCAACATATCGGCAAACAGGAAGTAGTCATACGGCAGAACTCAAAATAGCTTAAAGTAACAAATCGTTATTATAAAGCTCCAGACCAAACTTGAAATCATTCCAAATAAACTGTGACGAAAAATTCTCATCCATGAAGGGTTATAGCAAAACTTCAACATATCGGCAAACAGGAAGTGGTAATACGGCAGAACTCAAAATAGCTTACACGTTTCAACTCATTATCATTAAAGCTCCAGACCATATTTGAAATCATTCCAACCCATACAATTCAATTAAATTGCGACAAAAATTTCTAATCCATAGTGTGTTATAGTAAAACTTCAACATATCGGAAAACAGGAAGTAGTATTACGGCAGACCCAAAAATAGGTTGCACGTTACAACTCATTATAATCAAGCTTCTGACAAAATATGAAAGCATTCCAACATATACAAGCTGAGAAAACTGTGACCAAAAATGTGTGACGGACGGACGAACGGACATAGCCATCACTATATACTCGCCGCTTTTTCAAAGCGGGGTATTAAAATCCAAAACACTTCAACTGATATCAATTACAAATTAAGGGGACGACCATTTGATTCTGAGGGGGGCTGGCAGATTTTGTAAATAAATATTGTGTCCCTGAAAAAGTTGGAAATAAATAAACTGGCCTGCAATTCCAAGAAAATAAATAACCTTAAATGACCTAAGATTTACTGGTACGATACGATTATGTTATTCGCGAAGCGGCGAAAAATAAATATTCTGGCCAGCAAAATTTTGAAAATAAATAATCTGGCTCGACCGAAACTGCCAGCCCCCCCCCCCTCAGAATCAAATGGTCGTCCCCTTAGATCACCATACAAACACAAAATAGATAAACAAATACACACAAGATCGCCTCAACTAAAGCATTATCAGTGTGATACCCTATAAAAACTGGAGGTACATGTATCATCAAAAAACCATACTAAGTCCTATGTCAACGATTTTCTTTGCCTAAAACTGTAGTATTTTTATACTGTCAAATTGTTAATTAACTTGAGAGCAAGACAAGACACTTGATTAAAACGTTGACACATTTGTCTCTGGACTTTAATTTATGTAATCTCGTGCTTACTCCCTTCGATATTCTACTGTCGTTGTTTTAGTGCTCCAAGAGGATAATGATTATACAAATACAAATAAACAGGCAATATGTACACAATAAACAATAATATAAATATATAAAAAAAACAAATAAAAAATAATAATACAAAATAAACAAAAAATTGAGACAAGTTATTCAGAACATTTTTTTTCACTACTAATTAAGAATGATCAAAAGTCTAAAAAAACTGGTGTTTTATATAATGCGTTAAAAAATTTGACTGTGATGAGTTCAAAGTATAAAAGGGCGGGGTATATTACTCTTGCAATGACCGAATGCATTCATTTTTACATTCATTTTCATTTCCGATCTCATTACAAATGCTATCGTCAGTTTAGAATATTCACCAAACGACCAACTTCAATAGGAAATTTGAATTTGGAACATCTAAAATTACACATTATGATTCGATCTGCTGGCTTAAGTGATTCAAATTTCTTATATAGCAGTAATTCGAAAAAAAAAATATCACAACATGAAAGCTTCAAGATAACTGATATGCAACGCTAGTAAAAATTCTGTCAATAAAATTCTAGACATAATGAAATTGTCAAAAGACAATCAAGTAAAAACAATGCTACTTGAGATGTCAAAGAAGTAAATGACAATAAAGGGCTACGCCGAGCGCAGCATGATACGACCTTCTGATTGGAAATATTGAACCAAATCCTGGTCCCGAAAATCGCAATGTAAGTGATTCTTCGTCTTACGAAAATAACTTAATTGATAAATCCATATCATTATGTAACATAAACATACGTAGTATAAGACACAAAATTAATTTTCTTCCAAATTTTGCGGATGAATATGATATTCTGATTATTACCGAGTCACATATTGAAAATAGTGTATCGAACGATGATATATTATTAGATAATTTCTCAAACAATCTCCAGCGCAAGGACAGATCTTTTGCAGGCGGCGGACTATTAATTTACACTAAGCCTATATTGGTATTGTTAGAAAGTCCGAGTATGAAAACGATACAGATAAACCATCTGGGTTGAACTGTATACTAAAGGTCACTCGTTCCTTCTTTGTAACACATATCGACCTCAATGGATTGATATTGATTATTGGACTCGCTTAAGCTATTCAGTCGAGTTGGCCCTACAACATAACGATAAAATCGTGATCTTGGGTGACTTAAACTGCGATCTTCTCAGTCAAAATAATAATAGATTAATAGATTTAATTTGCGAAATATTATAAATAAACCAACTAGACGTCAAAATGATAGAGATTCTCTGCTAGACCCGATAATTATAAGTGATAACTTGAGAGTTTTGTATTCCGATGTTTTAGAACTACCGTCTCATATAAGCGATCATGATGCAGCACTAGCTATTATTGAATGTCCAAAATTTTACCAGGGAAATTTTTTTATACGATAGATTGGATAAGGAAAAATTCAATCAAAGTTTAAGTAATATAAACTGGGACGAAAAATTGAATCTAAATGGTGTCGACGAGATATGTGATGAATTCACTGCTCGTTTTTTTAAGAATTGCTAAGGAATGTATACCAACAAAAATAATAACACTCAGAGACAAAGATAAACCGTGGTTTAATTCGACAATAAAAAAAGAAATACGTTTACGTGAACGCTTAAGGAAAAAAGTTTTAAAATACGGGAGGGAAACAGATATTATTAAATATAAAAAACAAAGAAATAAAGTTAATAATTAAAAAAAAATGCTAAAGAAAATTTCGAATCAAATTTAGATAATATTCTTTCCGATAATTCATCAAAAACCTATTGGAAAATAATGAAATTGTTAATGAATGAAAACAAGGGAAGTAACTGCATTCCACCTATGAATAATGCTGGCGAATTCATTTATGACGATGTGGGGAAATGCGAGTTACTTAATAAATATTTTTGTGAAATTTCGAAGATAGAAGACGATAATATTTTACTTCCCCCTTTTCCAAATAGAACTGTAAATATAATCAGTGATATCATTGTATCAGAAAATGAAATTATTGATACAATTGAAATTCTAGATCCAAACAAGAGGCTCTCAAGAGCCTGTATCGCTCACCTGGGACCTGCAGCACTATAATTCCAAATTAATGGTCCATCTTTGGTGGTGTATGTACATAAGAATCAGGAACTTTTTATAAAATTTTATTAAAATTGTTCAAGCAGTTCCAGAGAAGATTTTTGAATGCAGTTTCCAAACTTAAGGGACTAAGTTAATCTACGTTCCCTGCTGGCAGCTATTTAACATAAAACTTTGAAGAGGGTCACATAAGGACTATCATATCAAAATTCTACTGAAATTGTTTAAGCAGTTTCAGAGGAGAAGATCTTTTTATGCATTTCCCACTGGGTCCAATGTTAAACTATGTTTTGCTACTGGTGGCCATGTCGGAAGACGGATCAGCACCAAAGTAACATGCTTGGTCAAATCAAAATCTCACAAGTGTTTAAATTGAATCCATTCGATGGTTTTCCATGATATCTTTGTATGCATTTCCCCATTGCTAGCAGCCATGTTAGATGATGGATCAGAACTGAAGTAACAACACTTGGTCAGCTTCTCATAAGCTTCTCATTTGGATTATGCAGTTCTCTAGAAGAAGATCTTTTGTTAACTTAAGTTCACAGCTGGTGACACTTGGTCAGCACCTGACAGGCATCATTCATGTCATGTTTGATTTAAATCCATTTAGCAGTTCTCTAGAAGATCTTTGTGTGCATTTCCCATAGGGTCCAATGCTGTCAGTCATGTAAGATGACAGATTGGCACCAAAGTAATAACACTTGGTCAGCACCTCATAAACATCATTCATGCCATGTTTGGTTCAAATCCATTCAGTGGTTCTAAAGTAAAAGTTCTTTGTATGCATTTTCCCAAAGGGTCCAATGTTAAAATTAAGATCCCCGCTGGCGGCCATGTTGGATGATGGATCGGCACTAAAGTCAGCACCTCATAAGCATCATTCATGCCAAGTTTCGTTCAGTTTGGTTCTCAAGAAGAAGTTCTTTGTATGAATTTTCCCATTAGGTCAAATGGTAAACTAAGTTCCCCGCTGGCGGCCATCTTGGAAGCGGTTGGAAAACTTGAATGTGTTCAATAAAATATAGTCCTTGACATGCTGAACATTTTTGCATTTTAAACTTGACCTCTATCTCAAAGCGTTTTTGAAATATAGGACATAAAGTAAAAAATCACGAAAAATTTGACCAATAAAGGACCACAACTCATATATAGGTACTTGGATTTTCTGCAAAATATGCATGTGGGTAGATCTTAACATGCTGAACATTTTTGCAATTTAAACTTAACCTCTATCTGTTATAGTTTTTTCATTAAAAAATAAAAAGCATCAAAATTTTGAAAATTTTACGGAAAAAGGGCAATAACTCTTAGACGGGTTGTCAGATTTTCAAAATTTCAGCATGGGTAGATCTTCTCATGCTGATCATTTTTATCCCATGTCAGATTTTTGATATCTGTAACGGTTTTTGAGTTATTTGCCAAAAACTGTAATTTACCCCTATGTTCTATTTTTAGTAACGGCAGCCATGTTGTTTGACCTAAGACATACAAAATAACAAATTTGAAACTAGATACCCTAGTGATGATTCATTTAAAGTTTGGTTCCATTTGACCCAGTGGTTTCAGAGGAGAAGATTTTTGAAAGTGAGCTAACGACGGACGGACGACGGACGACGGACGGACGGACGGACGACGGACGCCAAGTGATGGCAAAAGCTCACCCTGGCATAGCCAGGTGAGCTAAAAAGGCTACTGGACCAGACGAAATAAGTCACAAATTGTTAAAAATTTGTCCAGAAAAAATAGCAAAACCTCTAGCAATCATTTTTAACAAGTCTTTACAACAATGTAAATTTCCTTCAAAGTGGAAAATTGCGCATGTTATCCCTATTTTTAAAAAGGGAGTTGCGTCATTGCCGCCCAACTATCGCCCTATATCGTTACCAAGTTGTCTGAGTAAAGTTATGGAGCGGATAGTTTATAAAAATGTCCACAATCATCTTATCAGAGACAAACTAATTTACGAATACCAATCGGGATTCTTACCTAAACACTCAACCGTCCATCAGTTACTCGAACTCTATAACACAATACTCAATTCTCTTGAGAAAAAGGAATTTAGCTGTTTCGTCTTTTGTGATTTTTCGAAGGCGTTCGATAAGGTATGGCATAAGGGTTTGTTACATAAAATGAAGGCGTATGGCATAAATGGTAATCTTTTGGATTGGTTTGGTAATTATCTGAATGACAGAAAGCAAAAAGTTATTAATAGGTCAGCTTTATCTTCCCTGTCGATTTTGTCAGCTGGGGTGCCTCAAGGCTCAGTCTTAGGTCCCTTGCTATTTTTAATATATATAAATGACATAGGAGAAAAACTCCAATCCTTAAGCAGATTATTTGCTGACGATACCTCTCTTGGATATTCGAGTTCTAGCGTCGATGATATAAAAACTGTCATCAATCACGACTTGGTCGAACTAAATGATTGGTCTCGTCGTTGGCCGATGTCTTTCAATCCCGATAAAACGGAAATAATGTTTTTTTTTTTTCAAATACTAACGTGGAAAATAATTTTAATTTTTTCTTTAATGATAAAAACATTCCAGTTACCACTACCCATAAACATTTGGGAATAACATTTTCAAGCAATGCTAAATGGAACAAGCATATCGAAAATATTATAAAAAACGTATCGAAACATCTTTGCATGTTGCGGAAGTTGAAACTAAGGATGAATAGGAAAAATCTAGAAAAATTGTATCTTGTTTTTATCCGGCCTCTATTTGAATACGCTTGCGAAGTATGGGATAACTGTGGGAGTTTGTACTCTAATAAATTAGAACGTCAACAAATGGAAGCTGCTCGTATTATAACAGGTCTCCCTATATTTACGAAAACCGACTATCTTTACCAAGAATTGGGGTGGGAAACACTAGAAAGTAGAAGACAGAAACGAAAACTTCAGTTATTTTATAATATGGTAAATAATATAGCACCCAGATATCTTTGTGATTTAGTTCCTCCTACTATTCAAAGTACAACTGTCTATCCTCTACGCAATGGTGAGGACTTAATAGTACCATTTTTGTCGACTTGCCTTAACGAGCGAGTCGTTTATTCCATCTACTATAAAGAGCTGGAACAAACTTGATAATGCCATAAGAAATTCAGACTCAATTACAAAGTTCAAGAGTGCATTACGTCTGCAAAATGCTAATATATATAGCAACAAAGTCCCTAAATATTATTTCTATGGTCCTCGAAAACTTAACATTATTTTGACCCATATCAGATGTTCGGCCTCATTCTTGAATCACGACTTATTCAAAGTAAACATTTTAGATAGTCCTATCTGTAATTGTGAATTTCCGAGAGAAGACGCCGAACACTTCTTTTTCGGCTGTAACAGATACACATTAATACGTAATGAATTTTTACAAAGTCTTAATTGGGTGCCGTTCCCTATTGATTTAAATTTAATTACAAAAGGGAACGACAATTTTACTTTTGATGAAAATATTCGCGTTTTTAAAAGTGTATACAAATTTATCAAGGAGTCCAAACGGTTTTTGATTGTCTAAATCATCCATGTAAACATTGCATCCATTCTCACAATGCGCATTTTGTTTCACCTTTTTTCATATCATTGTTTATTTATTTGTATACATTTGGCCATCTCATTCTCATAGTTAATGCAATTTCGTTTTATTTGTTATTAAATATATATTAAAAAATTATCTGTTATATCGTGCATGCTCTTGATATTATTGTAAATTCTATTGTATTCTGGAGAGGACTCCACAAGTTAGTGCAACTTGTGTCCAATCCTTTTTGTTACTTTGAACAAATAAAATTGTTATAAACTACGACCGCAGCATGCCGACCACTGAAATTTGAACAAGTGTAACTAAAATTAATGTGGACATAGTAATTTGCTGGACACAATAAGGACCTTGACACATTAATTACTTGGACACAAACTAGTGAAAATAAAAATAAGCCCTTTTAATCCCATATTTCTAGGATATTGTAAGAGCTAAAAATTCTATTGACTACCATCAAAAGAAACCAAAAGAAAAAACTCAGGTTGAAATCCAATGAAAAATGAAGATTTCACATATTTTGAAGTGCAATTTGGCCCCTTTGACCCATTATAGCTCGTAAACCAAAGAGCAAGCAAAATATACTGCCATATCACTTAAAGCTTAAAATGAGAACAATCCAAAGATAAAAATCCCATCAAAATCTAATGAAAAATAAAGACTTCACATATTTCTAATAATTGCAATTTTGACCCCTTTGACCCCTTATAGCTCGTAAATGGTAAGAGCTACATTAAATCTGTTGACATACTACTGAAAGCTTACATCGAGAGGAATCCAAAGAAAAAAATCCCATCAAAATCTGATGTAAAATAAAGATTTTACATATTTCTAAAAATTGCAATTTTGGCCCATTTGACCCCTAATAGCTCGGAAACGGTAAGATCTACGCCAAATCTGTCGATATACCACTGAAAGCCTACACTGAATTTTTCATAAGGAATCCACTGCAAAAAACTGCATCAAAATCGGACTAAAAATAAAAAAAAATAAATTTTTGAAATTGACCCCTTTTCAGCCTCATTTATCTCGTGAACGGTACATGCCACGTGAAATCC
>MJUU01005003.1:16912-28106 GCA_002080025.1 Modiolus philippinarum
GTGCACGGAAAGTGTTTTTAGCCCATGGCCTATATCATGTAAAAAGCAAAAGCTGTAGTGCCATGATTCGTTGGAACCATATCATCGCAAAAAGCAGACTGATAAGGTGACCAACCACCTTAAAAACAGCTTTGTGCCTTATTTCAAGAATTCAAAAGAACTATGGAATATCTTATCTACATCAAATACATCATAAAGACATGAGCAATTTCTATATAGGCTGTTCCTTTTGTCATTACAGTAGTTTAAATTTGCGGACGATGAAAAGATATTTTTACATAGAGTCAGAGACTTCATATATATATATATATATGTCTCTGATAGGGTCAAATGCTGAAGTCAGTTCCGGGCCGGAGGCCAAGTGGTAAGACATGATCAATCTTTGTATAGGCCCTAGCATTTGTCATTCCTGCAAAGTTTGATTTAATTTTCTTCATTGGTTTCGGAGGAGTTGATTAAAATAATGTGTTTATCAAAGGGGCCATGGTTGAATATAATTTCCGCACTGTCGGTCATGTTTTTGTCACAACGCCACAAAATGAGCCATCTTTGGTGATAACCCTTCATACATCGATCCAGTAGAGTTTGGTTGAATTTCCCCTGTGGTGACAGGGTAGTTGTTGAAAATGATGTTTTCCATAGGGTCCAATTTAAATACAAGTTCAATGCTGGTGGCCATATTTTTGTAGGATCGGTGCGAAATGAGCAATCTTTGTAAAGGGTCTTCCATGCATCATTCCTGTAAACTTTGATTGAATTTGCTTCAGTGGTTTCAGAGGGGTTGATAAAAATGTGAAACTTAACAGACGGACGGACGACAGATGTCAAGTGATGGCAATTACTCACTCTGACCCTTTGGGTCAGGAGAGAAAATAAAGATTTTACATATTTTGGAAAATTGCAATTTTTACCCCCTTATAACAAACAAATGGAAAGAGATATGCCAAATTCTTTCACAGGAATCCAAGGGGATAAAAGTCCATTGGTATCTGATGGAAGTGAAGATTTTACATAATTTCGAATATTGCAATTTTTACCCCTTTGATCCCTTAAAGCGCAGAAATGGTAAGAGCTATGCCAAATCCATTCGCATACTTCTGAAAGCTTACAAGAGTAATCCAAAGAAAAAAGCTATCAAAATCCGATGAAAATTTTAAACTAGAGGCTCAGAGACTGAGCTTGTATCGCTCACCTGACAAAATGCTTCTATGCCATGCATGACAAAAAATGATGTTTTTACTAATGGGGTCTAATGTTTATCTATGTTCTCCATTAGCACCTGTGTTTTTTGTCTGATCCTATTGAAATTTTTGCAAATGACCCTCTATATATTTAGTTACATTTTCTTGAATAGTTTCAGAGAATATGCTGAAAAGGGTGGATTTATAATACCGGGCTCCAATGTTTAACTATGTTCTGCACTCGAGGCCATGTTTTTGTCAGATCGAAATTACCAACTGTAAATTCATTCCAGTAAAGTTTGTAAGGTCTGTGTTGTAAGCCATGTTTTCTATCGGATTGTACCAAAATGAGCAATTTTGTTAAGGACCTCCCATACATCATTCCTGTAAAGTTTGGTTGAATTTGCTTCAGCGGTTTTAGAAGATGAAAATGTGATTTTCCCATAGGGTCCAATGTTAAACTATGTTCCATGCTGACAGCCGTGTTTTTATCGGATCCGAATGAAATGAGCAATCATTTGTAAGGACCTTGAGTACATCATTCCCGTAAAGTTTGGTTGAATTTGCTTCAGTGGTTTCAGAGAAGATGAAAATGTGATTTTTTTCCATAGAGTCCCATGGTGAATCATGTTCAATGTTATCAGCCATGTTTTTATTGGATCGGAACGAAATGAGCAATTTTTGTTAAGTACATCATTTTTGTAAAGTTTAGTTGAATTTGCTTCAGTGGTTTCAGAGGAGAAGATGAAAATGTGATTCTTCCCATAGGGTCCAATGTTAAACTTTGTACCATGTTGGCGGCCAAGTTTTTTATCGGATCGGAACAAGATGATCAATCTTTAAGGACCTTAAGTACATCATTCCTGTAAAATTTGGTTGAATTTGCTTGAGCCGTTTCAGAGATGAAAATGTGACTTTTCCTGAAGGGTCCAATGTTAAACCTACGTTCCGAGCTGACGGCCATGTTTTTTGTCGGATCGGAACGAAATGAGCAATCAATCGTTAAAGCCCTTTATAAAATCATTTCTGTAAAGTTTGGTTGAATCTGCTTCAGCCGTTTCAAAGGAAATGAAAATGTGACTTTTCCCATAGGTCCAGTGTTAAACTATGTCAACTGCTGGCTGCTTTGTTTAATCGGATCGGAACGAAATGACAAATCTTTGTTAAGGACCTTTCGTATATTATTCCTGTAAAGTTCGGTTGAATTTGGTTCGGTGGTTTCAGAGAAGATGAAAATGTGATTTTTCCCATAGGGTCCAATGTTAAACTGTTCCGCTGGAAGCCACGTTTTTTATCGAATCGGAACAAAATGAGCAACCTTTGTTAAGGACCTTCAGTGCATCATTCCTGTAAAGTTTGAATTTGCTTCAGTGCTTCAGCCGTTTCAGAGAAGATGAAAATGTGATTTTCCCATAGGGTCCAATGTTAAACTATGTTCCGTGCTGGCCGCCATGTTTTTAATCGGATCAGAACGGAATGAACAAATCTTTATTAAAGACCTTTAGTACATCATTCCTGTAAAGTTTGGTTGAATTTGCTTCAGTGGTTTCAAAGTTTTTTTGTCGGATTAGAATGAAATCAGCAATCTTTGTAAAGAACCTTCCATGCATCATTCCTGTAAAGTTTGGTTGAATTTGCTTCAATGGTTTTAGAGAAGATGAAAATGTGAATTTCCCATAGGGCCAATGTTAAATTAAGTTCCGTGCTGGCGGCCATGTTTTTTGTCGAATCGGAATAAAATGAGCAATCTTTGTAATGGACCTTAAGTGCATCAATTCTGTAAAGTTTGGTTGAATTTCCTTCAGCAGTTTCAGAGTTGATGAAAATGTGATTTTTCCCATAGGGTCCTATATTAAACCTGCTGGAGGCCATGTTTTTTATCGGATCGAAATGAGCAATCTTTGTAAAAGACCTTCCCTACATCATTCCTGTGAAGTTTGGTTGAATTTGCTTCAGTGGTTTCAGAGGAGCTGATGAAAATGTGAAAAGTTAACAGACGGATGGACGGACGATGGACGCCAATAGCTCATACTGACCCTTTGGGCCGGATGAGCTAAAAAATTATTAGTATTAAAAAGCTACAATTAAGAATAAAAATAATGGTTGAATTTGCTTCAGCTGTTTCAGAGCAGAAGATGAAAATACAAGTTTCCCATAGGGTCCAATGTTAAACCATGTACCGTGCTGGCAGCCATGTTTCTTGTCGGATCGTCAAGCAATCATTGTTAACGATCTTTAGTACATCATTCCTGTAAAGTTTGGTTGAATTTGCTTCAGTGTTTCAGAGCAAAAGATGAAAATGTGATTTTTTTCCCATAGGGTCCAATGTTCAACCTAAGTTCCGCGCTGGCGGCCATATTTTTAATCGGATCGGAAAGAAATGAGCAATCTTTGTAAAAGGCCTTCCATACATCATTCCTGCAAAGTTTGTTTGAATTTGCTTCAGCTGTTTCAGAGCAGAAGATGAAAATGTGAGTTTCCGATAGGGTCCAATGTGTAACTATGTACCGTGCTGGCAGCCATGTTTTTTGTTGGATCGGAATGAAATGAGCAATCATTGTTAAGGACCTTTAGTACATCATTCCTGTTAAGTTTGATTGAACTTGCCTCAGTGTTTCAGAGCAGAAGATGAAAATGTGATTTTCCATAGGGTCCAATGTTAAAGCTATATTCCGTGCTGGCGGCCATGTTTTTTATCGGATCAGAAAGAAATGAGCAATCTTAGTAAGACCTTCCATACTTCCATACATCATTTCTGTGAGGTTTGGTTGAATTTTGTTTTAGAGCAGAAGATGAAAATGTGATTTTCTCATATGGTCCAATGTTAAACCATGTTCTGTGCTGGCGGCCATGTTTTTTGTCGGATTGGAATGAAATCAGCAATCTTTGTAAAGGACCTTCCATACATCATTCCTGTAAAGTTTGATTGAATTTGTTTCAGTGGTTTCAGAGGAGAAGATGAAAATGTGAATTTTCCATAGGGCCAATGTTAAACTAAGTTCCCTGCTGGCGGCCATGTTTTTTGTCGAATCGGAATAAAATGAGCAAGCTTTGTAATGGACCTTAAGTGCATCAATCCTGTAAAGTTTGGTTGAATTTCCTTCAGCAGTTTCAGAGGAGTTGATGAAGATGTGATTTTTCCCGTAGGGTCCTATGTTAAACCCAAGTCCCGCGCTGGCGGTCATGTTTTTATCAGATCGGAACGAAATGAGCAATCTTTGTAAAGGACCTTCCATACATCATTCCTGTAAAGTTTGAATTTGCTTCAGTGGTTTCAGAGGAGTTGATGAAAATGTGAAAAGTTAACAGACGGACGGACGGACGCCAAGTGATGGCAATAGCTCACACTGACCCTTAGGTGAGCTAAAAATGAAATCCTATTCAATGAAAAAAAGATTACACATTTGTTGAAAAATTGCAGTTTTGACCCCTTAAACCCCTTTAAGATGGGAAACAGCAAGTGTTGTATCAAATCTGTTGAGAAATACTGAAAACTCTCAAAAACAGGGATCAATAAAGGGATACTCCGAGCGCAGCATGATACGACCGCAGCATGTCGACCACTGAAATTAGAAAGCGAGTATGGGCATACTAAAGAGCTCGACACAATAATTAGATGAACGCAATAAGGAGATTGACCCAGTAAAATCCTTTGACATACTACTGAAAGCTTGTATCAAGAGGAATCCAAAGAAAAAAATCCCATCGAAATCGGATGAAAAATAAACTAATATTGCCTTAATATGTGATCATATATGGTGAACATCAAAGTGGTCATCCCTTGTAAAATTGTTTTCCCTCGGGCTTAAGCTCTCGCTTCATATTACTGAAAGCTTACATCAAGAGGAATTCAAAGAAAAAAATCCCATCGAAATCCGATGAAAAATAAAAATTTGCAATTTTGGCCCCCTTGTTAAGGAAACAAGTTAACAAAAATCTAATAGTAGAGCGCTATGTTAATTTTTCATAAGGAATCCTTTGAAAAAAAAAAATGCATCGAAATCCGACTAAAAATAAAATGAAATTTTTGAAATTCGCCCCTTTTGGGCCACTTGAAATCCGTTGGAATACTCCAGATTGGAAATTTTCTAAGGAGTTTACTATCAAAATTCGATAAAAAATAATGATTCTACAGTCAAATATGTGAAAACAACCAATTTAACCCCTTTTTCTGAAACGGGCAGGATCAGGAACATAAAATTATAACCTGGGCTTAAGCATGTGCCAAGAAACATCATACTAAAATTTGAAAATGATCCCTTCACTGGAGCCAAAGTTATGCTGTCCACAGACACGAAAATACTCAATTTTACCCCTTTTTCTAAAACGGGTGGGGCCTCAAATCCGAAATTGAAACCTGGGATTAACCTTATGCCAAGACACTCATACTGAAATTTTAAAATGATCTGTCCACTAGAAACAAAGTTATGCTGGCCACAGACGAATATGACTGCGCCATACCAAAAGAAAAATCCAAATGAAATTTGATTCCCATGAAAACTAAAAAGATTTCACATATTTTGAAAAAAAAAGCAATTTTTTGCCCCTGTGACCACTTATAGCTCAGAATCAGTAAGAGCTATGACATATTAGTTTTGCTGAATATAGAGGGATCCCATTTATAGCAAAGTTCCCTGCCGAGAGCCATTTTTGTGGGATCTGAACAAAATGAGCAATCTTTGTAATGGACCATTAAGTTTGGTTGAATTGGCTTCAGTGGGTTCAGAGAAGATGAAAATGTGAATTTCCCATAGAGCAAATGTGAAACTATGTTCCTGTGCTGGTGGCAATTTTTTCTGTTGAATCAGAACAAATTGAGCAATCTTTGTAAAAAATATCATTTCAGCACAGTTTACTTAAATTTTGCTTCAATAGTTTCAGAGCAGATGCTCAAATATATGTTTTTCCCATAGAATTAAATGTAAAAACTGGCAGCTATGTTGTAATCAGATCGGCAAGAAATGTGCAATCTTTGTGAAGAACCTTCTATACATCATTCCTTAAAGTTTGGTCAAATTTGCTTCAGTGATTTTAGAGAAGATATACGAAAAGAACACACCGCAAGCCAACGGACACCAAGTGATGACAATAGCTCACACTGACCCTTCGAGTCAGGTGAGCTTAACACTGCATCAAAATAGGATTAAAACTAAAGGCTCAGGGACAGCCTGAATCGCTCACCTGACAAAATGCATATTATTTAAGCTATGTCCTTGCTGATGACCAAGGATGATTTTTCTGTCTAATGTTAAGCTTAGTTTGGTTGAACTAATGGTTTCAGTGATCATCAAAATGTGATTATCCCTTAGGGTCCAATGTTAAATTTCACCAACGGCCCAATGTTAAACCTATGTTCAGCGCTGGCCGTCATGTTTATCGGATCAAAAGGAAATAGGCAATCTTTGTAAAGGACCTTCCTTACATCATTCCTTTTAAGTGCGGTTGAATTCACTTCAGTGGTTTCAGAGCAAAGATGAAAATGTGATTTTCCAATAGGGTCCAATGTTAAAACTATGTTCTGTGCTGGCAGCTATATTTTTGTATGAACAGAACCAAACAAGCAATCTTGGTAAAGGACCTTCGATACATCATTCATGTAAAGTTTGGTTTAATTGGTTTCAGTAGTTTCAGAGAAGATGAAAGTGCGATTTTTCCTTAGGATCAAATATTCAAAACGAAGTTCAGCTCTGGTGGCCATGTTTTTTGCAATGATAAAGAAATATGGACCTTCCTTACATCATTCCTGCAAAGGTTGGCTGCATTCGTTGAACAGTTTCAGATGAGAAGAAGAAAATGTGATTTTCCCATAGGGTCCAACATTAAAACTAAGTCTCGCGCTGGCGGCCATGTTTTTTTTTTTTTTTTTTGGGTCAGATCAGAACAAGAATAAACTAGAAGTGGGAGCAGTCGCAAACGACAGCTAATCCCCTCGCCCGCTGTTAAGAAATAATAATCCTTATATAATCTAAAGATGTAAAGATGAATGTAGAAGGTACATCCACTTAACAGTAAGATCATTATGTGTAACGTGTAGTATCTCAGATATAAACATTAATAGAAACTTAAACCAAAGTCAGTCAAGTGTAAAATGTAGGTCAAAGTGACCCAATTATCATCTGAAGCTGCAAGACTCTAAAGACGCATCCACCGACCACAGATGATTGATGTAACACATAGGGTATCTCATACATGAACATTAACAAACTTTAAGCGGAGTCATTGAAGCATGAAATGTAGGTCAGAGTGACCAAATCAGCATCCGAAGCAGCATCACTCTCCAAGACGCATCTACTGACCAAAGATGATTGATGTGCCACATGTAGTTTCTCAGATATGAACCTTAATACAGACTTTAACCAGAGTCATTGAAGCATAAAATGTAGGTCAGAGTGACCTTATTATCGCCTAAATCAGCATCACTCTCCAAGACGCATCCACTGACCAAAGATGATTGATGTGCCACATGTAGTTTCTCAGATATGAACCTTAACACAAACTTTAACCGGAGTCATTGAAGCATGAAATGTAGGTCAGAGTGACCCAATTATCATCGGAAGCAGCATCGCTCTCCAAGGCGCATCTACTGACCAAAAATGATTGATGTGCCACCTGCAGTTTCTCAGATATAAACCTTAACGCAAACTTTAACCTGAGTCATTGAAGCATGAAATGTAGGTCAGAGTGACCAAATCATCATCCGAAGCAGCATCATTCTCCAAGACGCATCTACTGACCAAAGATGATTGATGTGCCACATGTAGTTTCTCAGATATGAACCTTAACACAAACTTTAACCGGAGTCATTGAAGTATGAAATGTAGGTCAGAGTGACCCAATTATCATCCGAAGCAGCATCGCTCTCCAAGGCGCATCTACTGACCAAAGATGATTGATGTGCCACATGTAGTTCCTCAGATATGAACCTTAACGCAAACTTTAACCTGAGGTGGGACGAACGGAAGGACGGACGGACGGCAGGCGAGATGCTATATCCCCTCCCCAACTTTGTTGGGCGAGGGGATAAAGAATAAAAACAGAAGAGGAGAAGATGATAATGTCACTTTTCCCACAGTGCTAAATGTTAAACATTTGTTCGGCACTGGCTGTCATTTTTTTTTGCCTGATCAAAAGGAAAAAGACAACCTTTGTAAAGGACCTTCCTTAGTCGGTGGTTTCAGAGAAGATGACAATGTGATTTTCCTATAGGGTATAGAATGTTCTATACAATGTTAGAACTATGTTCCGCAATGGCAGACACATTTTTTGTAGGATAAGAAAGAACTGAGCAATCTTTATTGAGGGACCTTCCATTCATCATTCCTGTCAAGTTTGGTTTAATTGGCTTCAGTGGTTTCAGAGGGGGGGGACATGAAAATGTAAAAGTTTAATGGACGATAGACTACAGATGACGGACGCCAAGTGATAATAATAGCTCACACTGACCCTATTGGTCAGGTGAGCTAATGATAAAGGGCTATGCAGAGGGCTGTATGTCAATCACTGAAATTTGAACAATTGTAATTTAAAGTGAAAGTGGACACAGTAAAGAGCTTGACGGAGTAATTAGATTCACACAATAAATGCTTGACATAGAATAAAGAAGCATTCCTGTAATTGAAAAGCAGCGAGTGGTTTAGAAGATGCTATTAATGCATTAAATTTTGGTGAAACACACCGACAGAATGATGCAAGGAGACATCAACGGTCAAATTGTGTTGATCTTGCTTAATAGGTGCAGGACTGCAGGCAACACAATGTACATATTTTATTAAGACATTTTATTTCTGTTTTAAAGGCCAATTCAGTATCTATTTAGTCAACATGTACTATTTATGACATGCAAAAAAATAGAATATGATCCTTCACTTCCTCTCTCCATTTAAATAATAATAAAAACAATCATGTGTTGACATGTCCGAATTTAACCCTTCTTTCATCTTACTTGTTAGTACCTCTTTCAGGGAAGACATATGTTGCCTGTGTAATATTTTAAGATGCGAAAAATATTGTAGTTGTGTCAAACATGGATTTGGCATGCAAAATGTCCCAAAATTTTACATGGTAAAATTCCTGATATGAATATTAGTACTCCATTTTAAGTTGCCTAGAGAAAAATGTTCAAGAAGCAAAAATATTGTAGGTTTCGTCCATGCTAGGGATCCGAAACCCAAGTGCACTGTACAGGTCCCAATACTGATGCTCAATGCTAAGTTGCAATGACCTCGATGTGTGATTCCTGAGAATAATATTTTTTTTGTGATGCCAAGGACAGACAACAGATAGTGATCCCTACATGTTGTCACTGCATGAATGCAGGCCACACAATTATGAACATATCTATTTTATATTTTTCTGGTTTAGTATTTTTACACTTGATTACCATTTCATCATATGATTTTCTGTTGGTGGCATGTTTGTCTTGAAATGACCAACAATTGATAAAAATGTATACCAACTTTTAAGTATGAATGTATTCAAATAATACAATAACAAATAAATAATTCATTAGTTATTGTACAACATACAGTTACTTTTCAATGAATTTTTCCTTTCCATTCTATTGGACACAATTGTACAAAGATTAAGATAAAATAATCTGACATGAAGGTTTCAACACTAAATTGTCAACCTAAAAACAGTGATTATGAACATGTGTGATAATGAATGACCTACTTACAAAATGTATGATATATACAATATAGTCCAAACATATAAAAACATCTGATTTAATCAGAAGGACAACAGTTATGTCAATACAGTATGTTGGTTGTGGTGGCTACTCTTCTACCCATGTACAGATTGCAGTTATTTGCTTTTGTGTCACATCCCATGAAATAGAAGTTTCCATGTAACTACACACGATAATTGAAATATAATTCATGTACCAACTTAAAAAGAATAAAAACCATGTGTTTTTACAATCCACCACAACCTCAGCTGTCCTAAAAACCTCTATGTAAAAACAGCACTAGTGTTTGTGCAAATTTAAACATGGTTTGAAAAGACTGTTTAAAACTACCCAATGATTACAGAAAATTGTTTTTATGATTTTGAGTCTTCTTTGTTTTCCTCATCTTCATTATCATTGTGCGTATGCCATGTTAGTCGTTCCTCATAAAATGCTATAACAATCTGTGGACATTTGACATTAGCCTGTCGTGCTGGTACAAGATCTGCTTCATCACTGTCTTTCCTGAAACACAAATTTATTTCGCAAATTTACATTTCTGTTATCTTAACTTCATCAACTTGATAAATCTATAATCCATAAATTGCATTCTGCTTTTTACTGTGTTTCAAGTGAAAGCTTGTACCAAAATTCTTGCTAGTAGCTAAAACTTTTTTACAAATTGAGAGAAAGATAGGTCAATTGTACATGTTGTACATGGATTGTCACCCATGTAGTAAACAGGAAGACAAAGATTAATTTGCTAATGGCAAACTATAAACAACAGGGATATCTTGTTGGTAATTTACTGCTACAAAACAAATGACACTGCTTTAACACATAAATAACTGGACAAAGATACTAGAATATTAGTCAACTAGAGGCTCACATGAGCGAGCCTGTATCGCTCACCTGGTGACTGGTTTTATTCATTGTCACTAAGAGACCACCCATTTATACTAAATATCAGTTCACCAGATGTTACATTTTCAATCTTGGATGAGTTACAAACGTCAAAATCACAAACTTTGAAGGGGACAAGCAAATGACTATTGTGACCAAGATTGGTTGAATTTGGCTTGGTAGTTTCAGAGGAGAATATCTTTGAATGCATTTCCCATAGGGTTTCTATGTTAAACTATGTTCTCTGCCACCTTCAATGAGGTATGAACATAAAAATCACAAACTTTCAATGGGACCACCTAACGACTATTGTGATCAAGTTTGGTTCAAATTGGCTCAGTCGTTTCAGAGAAGAAGATCTTTGAATACATTTCCAATAGGGTCCTATGTTAAACTATGTCCTGTGCTGACGATGATGAGGTACGAACATAAAAATCACAAA
>MJUU01005003.1:33823-46366 GCA_002080025.1 Modiolus philippinarum
TAAGACTCCTCAAAAACAACTTTAAATCCAAATTATTTCCAATAAGTATGATAGGGTAAAAATCTATTCATTGGACATTAAAAAATTGAAATAAAAAAAACCCTGGCTAGATTTTATTTCATTTATATATACATTTGGATTCTGACTGTGAATTTCAGTATTTTCGAATCTACAAAGTATTTTATTTTATGTTAAAGGCTATCAATTGAAGTCAATTTTCTAAATTTCTTTTTTTAATGTGGGTAAAAGTACATTACATCATTTTTTACCACCATGAAACCATTTAAAGCAGACTTGTTTATATCTTTACAAATATTATTTATNTTTCAATGAAAAATGAAAGTCAGGAGTGTGACATTTTAGTTTCCTTGTTTTTAGCTCTAAGAATGTAAGTATTTATTGAACCCTACTACATTTATGTCAAAAGCTAAGAAAGTTTTAGTTATATAAAACATATAAACCACAAAATCATACATAAATATGTTGTCAAAAGAATTGGCTACCATTTCTTACCGTCGGCAAATATCTAAATACAGGAAAAAGCTTTCATTTTCATAAACTACCAAATAAAGTTATATCTTTTACATCATTTAGTTAAGGTACAAAATACAGCTGATAAATTGGGTTGGTATTAATTGTCTGAAAAAACACCTAACCATGAAAATTTTATGATAATGTGAGTTTAGGGAGGTCAGACATTTTTCAAAGTAGTCTTTGTTTTAAATAAAAGCCATCCTGAAAGATAGCCTGATTAAAAACGAACAAAATGGTGCTTAAATTTTGAAAATCGGACCATGTGTTCAAAAGTTACAGCAGATTGAAATCTTAAAAATGGGCTCCCAAAATTTATACAAAATGGCCGCCATAAGACAAAATGATGTAATTTTGGAAATTTATAATTGGATACTGAAAATTTAGGCTTTTGATTTTTGTTAGAACTTAGTAAACCTGTTGTTTATGGACCTTTCCTCAATAGAAAGACACTAGTAGCAAGGCCTTTACAATCCAGCAACATTTGTTCTTTCAGCATAATTTGAACTTGGGAAAATTCCTATGTATTTCAATGGGAAATTTAACGTGGCACCAATTTTGCCTAATTTTTTCCCACTTTTTGGGAAATTTTGCCCGAATTATTGAATATTTCATCAGGACTTAGTTATTACAATAAACTTCAAGTCCAATCACATTTGTAAACATATGTTTGGTTGTTGTTTGTCATCAGCAACATTTGTACTTTTGCATTTGTATGGTAAAAATTTGGTGCCATTTTGACTCCTTGGCATGGATTTTGGTCATAGGTCAATATATATTATTACTCTCAACTTATACATAAGTAATCAGGTTATCTTAATTTGATGATTATCAACACTACACATGTTTTAGATTATAAAAAGAGTAGAGTTATATTTATTTGATCAATAGAAACCTGTAAAATGAGGGGTTAAAATCAGACAGACCTTCATTATAACATGGTTATCAGTAAAATCATGGTTGAGTCTGACCTTCCTACTCTGAGTATACTTGATGTGTCACACTCCTTACAACATTTTTAAGAGGCAGTAAACATGATAAAAGAAGCTGAAAAAGGATACTATACATGAAGAAAGCTATATTTTCTCATTCTATCAACATTGGCATGAAAACTGACTACAATGTAGGCAAAAATAAATCAAAATAAAGCACAAAAGCCAAACAATAGAATTGTCTTGAAATTGAATTTCATCAACAGAATGGCAAACAAAAATCAGATTTGAAGATATTTTGATAAAGGTAGATAAACTGAGAAAAATGTTGGTTTAAACATCCAAAATGGTTTAGAATTAAAGGAAAATGGTACCAGAACAAGAAACTTGTCAGGAGTGTGACATAAATATTTTATGGAAATAAAAAGTTATGTGATACAATGTAGCTTAATTTAGATATATTCAATGAATAGGGAACTACACCTTCTTACCATATAAAATTAAAGAAGACCATTTCCTTGTATTATAAGAGACATTTTATGGTTTTTTGATACATTTTTCATAATAATTCTCATATTTTCTTAGTTTTTGATCTAATTACCCTTATTCCTTTCATGTTGATATTTAATTTTGCATTTAATATTGTCAAAGGCATGTGGCTATTGTTGTACCTTGATCAAAAACTTGAGAACAAATGAATAAATGATATATGAATAAGCCCAAGTATTTGGTGTCACACTCCTGACATCACAATTTTGCTCAAATTTTACTATTTAAGGTATCATTGCACTTTATTTTGTTTTTCTTTATAAGTTTACCATAGAACCTTTCAGGACACATGTATATACTTAAAATATTTTAGTACATTTAAGAATGCCATGCTGTTAAAAGCAACTGTCACACTCCTGACATTTTTGGGTAACTATCTGATGTCAATTTAAACCAGAAAATCCCCAACGTTAGATGACAAAAACAGCAATACAAAATTAAATCTGGTCCAGACATTGATACACTCTGTTATGAAGGTTCACTTCAGAAAATTGCTTATTTTAACCATCTTGATTTAGGACACACACCTTTCAAATAATGGTCAGTGTAAACTTAATATGAAGTATATTTAGATGGAACTATGTAAATATTAATGTCAACGCATGTGGCAAACTGATATAATACTTTTGAACATCATAAGATCATGTAAGTTTTTATACCACAGCATTGAAAAAATAAAACATTTTGTTTGTTACACTCAAACCATCACACTCCTGACAAAATTGGCATGTTTTTTCTAAATAATTTCAAAACTGTTCAAGATATCCTCACGAAATTTTGCATGCTTATTACTGTGATTGTGTTTGTTTTGTTAAACATACAACCACCTTCTGTTAGATTTATTCAGAAATTATGTAAAAGCTTCATTTTTTTTTCTAAATCATCCTTATACATGATGTAAAATATCTCTAGTATGTTAAGCATGCCCTGTCCAATCATTATACTTGGCTATGTTTTTCAAAAATATCTGCATATTTTGCAACATTATCTATAAACATAGTGAGGTTCTTAAATCTAATGCAATGATGATTCCCATCATTTCTAGTAACTTCAATACTGTGAATGTACATTTTGTTCCTGGGGTCCCAATTTTCGTGGATTTCATTGGTCACTTAAGCCATTAAATTAAATTCCCAACAAAATACATTTTTCTTAGTAGAAATATAATGCATATAAATTCAAAACCACAAATTTAAGTACCCATGAAATAGTATTATTTATTAAATCCACAAAAATTGATGTCCACAAATAAAAGTACTTCCATAGTAAACCAATCCAAATATGGTTAAATCAAGCTTTGTATTTGTCAAGTTTTTTTTATCGAGATTGTGATTTAATTTCTCTGCCTTGTCCATTCATAGTTTATATCTACTTTTATGTTGGGAATTGGTTGAAAAATAATAACTGATTAATCAAAGTAATAGCAGTTCAGGGAATGGAATTTGGTATGAGTTACCAATTTTTTGTTAACTGTAAAGCCAAAGCTGCAAAAATTAGAAATTATTTTTGTAATCAGTAAGTGTAAACATCCCCATAACTTTTTTTTAATCCAAAGCCAAATATGAAAGTTTCACTAGTTACCAAAATTGTTAACCCTGGAGATGGGGATGAAAGAGGATTTTAACAGGGACCTTGAATGAAAGCCTGGTCATTTTCTTATTTTGTATAAAAAGTTTACTTCTCAAGACAGAGATTTATACAGTGGAACTCCCGAAAACTGGCCCCTCTAAATACCGGATCCTTCTATAAACAGAACGATTTTTTTTTTTACCTATATAAATAAGTTATAATTTTCTCTGAAACCGGCCCCTCTGAATTCCAAATTCCGGCCATGCATCCAGAGAAAGTAATCTAATGCAAGTTTTTTTTTTTTTAAATACCAAAACCTTAAGTCTTCCCTAGGTGTTATTTTCATAGCTGGTGGGACAAAAACTAGTGATATTAAAACATAAATCAAAGTAGAAAGGAAGTATAATGGGGTTAAATGTACTACAATTTATTTTCTCTGTACTAACAGAGACAGACTATATAACAGAGACAGACTATAGGGTGCCGCTGTAAATAGTAGTGAGCATTTAGAACAAACGAGTGTAGACACAGAAATGTCTCGCCTGTATATGCATATCTTATATCTTCAACAAAATAATTAGTCATGGCTATATGCCAGGCAGACGGAGAAACGGACAGACAGACGGACAGAGTGGAAACCTAAAGTCATCTTTGGCTTTCACTGGTAAATGAATAAAAACAAAGGCTATCAAGACAACTGATTTCTGATACAGAAATTAAAATTAAAAAATATGTGTTTTAAATAGTAGAACAATTAGAAACAATGATTAAATATATACTTATCCTTTTTATAGTTCTATCAATCCAATTATGCTAATTGAAATTTATGGTAAAGTCCATCCACAAAATTGAACTCGTTTATATTGTAAAGTCATGCATTATGGCGGATTTCCTGGCTCAATAACGTATTATATTTGCAATTCTTCAATGAACATACAAATATTCCTCAAGTACATTTGTAACACCTATAACAACTCCTTCAAAACTCCTATCTCTTCTTTGTCAATCAACCAATCAAGATTCTATAGAATTCTTTTGTATACCAATTTGTCATTACTGGAGTATCAAGGTAAACCCCTTCAGGCAGTACAAATTGGTATACAATAGAATTTCTATAGGATCTTGATTGGTTGATTGGCAAATANCAGCGAGGGGTCCACACAGGTAAATATTTTGTCCACGTTCTCAATTAGGTTGTCCACGTTCAAGATCGCGGTGGAATTCCACGTTTGGCAAAATTTGTCCGTGATGACAACAAGGATTTTGTGTTTTCCATGTGAGCTGTACAGTACATCTCACAATTTGCCAGGGGCTATTGCCAATCAATTTAATAGTTCTTATATTTGTGTGAAACTTGATTAGCAAGGTCTATACTTTTATGACATCATGAAATACTTTTTCATCAAGATTATATACATAATTATGCAGATTTAGGATAAATTTCCTTAGCTATTCAAATAGCAGAGAAACAAACTTGAATGTAGAAAAAAAATAGCAAAGTCACTGAACCATGAGTTAATAAACTAGTGTCAGACTGACATGTATCCATTAAGACATTGCTATTAATCAAATATGATGAGTCCACACTTGTGATTTATGATAAGTGGAACAGTTGCTGAAATATAGACTTAAAAGTACAAAAATCGCTGAACCATGTAATTGAGGTCAAGGTTACATGACAAATGTCAGACTGGCATATACCCAAATAAATCTTGCTATAGGACAAATATTGTGAGTCTAGAGGCTACAGTTGCTGAGAAATAGACTTGAATGTAAAAATTTAACATAGTCACTGAACCATGAAATTGAGGTCAAAGAAACATGACAGGTGTCAGACTGTGGTGTACCCATATAGATCTCCCTACAAATAAATATGACGGGTCTAGGTGTAACAGTTACTGAGAAAAGGACTTGCATGTGAAACTATGTCGCAGATTTTCTAAGTTCACTGAACCATGCAATTGAGGTCAAGGCAACACGACAGGTGTCAGATTGCCGTGAACCCATATAGATCTCACTATAGACCAAATATGACAAGTCTAGGTATTATAGTTCCTGAGAAAAGGACTTGAATGTGAAACTATGTCGCAATGTTTATGTGCTGATTGAACCATGAAAACAAGGTCAAGGTCATCCAAAATATATGCTGCTGGAAAGGTCATCACTTGGTGGTGCTATGGACCAAAGATGATGTTTGTATGAATTACCCTTGAAAAGTTATGAAGGTTTTAGAAAAGAGTTTACGCCGCCGCCGCCAGATTGCTATACCTATGAGTGTCTCGCTTTCAGCGACTTTCGTCGCAGGCGAGACAAAAAGTTGGATAAAATTAATCACCTGTTTGGGGCATTCAACATAATTATTTCAATTTTCAGAAAATTTAAACATTTTTCAAATTGACAGGAAAATTAATATCTGTAACGGTTTAGAAAAAATGTCCGGCAAACCTATATTTTACCAAAATTTTCTAAGTCTAAGGCCTATAACTTCACCCAAAATGAATGAACCGGAACCCTAACTTGACTGATATGGTTCTAAAGACATGTCTCATAATGTTAATTTTATGTAGTCAATGTTAAGTGAAACAAAACAAAACAAAAATTTCTAAAAAAAATCTATTATGTTAACAATTTTAAATTTGTCAATGCCTGTTCCATTAGAATATTTACTGCATCCTTAATAGGCACTTTAATTTGCTGATACAGGTGTATATTTCAAAAGTTTGAGAATATTGATTTGCTTCTGTTAGTTGTTAAAATTTCTAAGTACTCCATAGGTACCACCTACTTTAATGGAAAAGCTACAAGTACGATTATGATATGATAATTGTATACTTAATGATAAATGTAAGACTTTATAACACTTATAATTAAGTTTTTAAAATTAAAGATGATTTTGCAATGCAATGAACTGATGTGGTTGATGTTATCACTTAGTGAACATCTTCCAACCTTCCTTACGGTCGATTTAGCATCAGCAACTTTTTTCTTCTTCTTTGAGGCACCATCATCTGCTCCATTTGCTGACTTTCGTTTCTTTTCCAATTCTTTTTTCTTTTTTCTTTCTTCAAATTCTGCTATGAGATCAGGACAGTCTAAATTTTCCATGGGTTCCCAGGTGTTTTCAGAACTGAAAAAAAAAGTTTTTTATTTCTGAAAATTGTTGATTCATCATAATCATATTTACCTGAATAAAAATTGACATATACTGTATAGAATAACCAAACCAGTATCTTTCAAGATACATCTGGAGACAAATTTGCAGGCAAGCTTCAGACTGAATGGAATAAATTTTTTATAGTAACATATTTAGTAGTGATGTACCCAGTATTGATTTTAATTGAAAATCGATCAATTATTTTCTTTGACAACTGATCATTATTTCCCAACATCTTTTAACAATAAAGGGCCACGCAGAGCAAAGCATGATACAACCGCAGCATGTCAACTACTGAAATTTGAACAATTGCAATATAAGGTGAATGTGGACATAGTAAAGAGCTTGAAACAGTAACTAGATGGACACAATAAGGAGACTAAAATCCGATGAGAAATCAAGATTTTACATACTTGTGAAAATTGCAATTTTGACCCCTTTGGCCCCTTACAGCTAGGAAACTGTAAGAGATACATGAAATCCGTTGGCATACTACTGAGAGCTTAAGACAGGAGGAATGTAAAGAAAAAAAATCCCATCGAAATCCGATGAAAAATAAAAAATTTATGTAATTTGTACATTTGCAATTTCAACCTGTTTGTCCCCTCATAGCTTTGAAAGGAAATCTAATAGTTTAGCGCCATATTAATTTTTCATATGGAATCCAATGAAAAAAAACCCCATAAAAATCAGACTAGAAATAAAACTAGAAAATGTGTCTATAAGACACGGATGCCCTGCTGACAAATTTATGACAATAGATAACGTACTGTACAGCTCACATGGAAAACGCAAAATCCTTGTTGTCATCACAGACAAATATTGCCAAACGTGGAATTCCACCGCGATCTTGAACGTGGACAACTAAATCGAGAAAGTGGACAAAATATTTACCTGTGTGGACCCCTCATGACATCGTGTTGAACGCGGAATCATCGCGGGTCAACATTTAAAAATCATTGAAAATATAACTAGAAAGGAATGAGCTTGAGGTCAACAAATGATAATTTTTCCCCAAATTATTACAGGCCGATAAGTGATTAGTTTTTAACAAAAGAAATGGAACTCTTCATTAAACGAAACAAAAAAGGTCTACTCAGATTGTTTTCCGTAGTTACAAATTCCAAAAAGTTGTTTCTAACAGGAAAATTGAATGATTTTTTAAATCATCTATTTCATTAAGGTATAGAAATAATGTAAATGTTCGCCGTTTGATTGTAAAGTTTGTAATTAGTGCGTAAATTGCGGTTTAAGTGGACTGAATTCGGTGTCTATAATTCTGGATGAATTAAATATACATCTCCGGATTTTCTCCAAAATTGGCATACTGATTCATAAGGAATTGATGAATACGTGTGCAAATTTTCATTTCCGCCCTTCCACGCATTTACCCAGAATAAAACCCCAAAGTTAGTGTATTCTGCTACAATACTGGCTCTATTTTTAGAAATGAAATCGAATTTACCTACATACGTCATGATTACAACTTACGAGTCAGAGGCCCATTCAGGTAATCGTAATTTGATTTTTGTCTATAGTTTGTTTTAATGTATTAAATGGAACAGTAAACATTCTACTAAGGCTCCAAATAAATATTTAGATACAGAAATCTAGAAACATTCCCATTAATTTCGTATAATTTTACCTTAATGGGGTACATTGTTCCCTGTGAGCGCCTCGGGGGTGTTTATAAATAACATTTACCGCCAAATAATGAACACAATGGAAAATACCACCCTCACTTATTCCTTGGTTACGGGATATCATTTTGGATCTTGAAAATATACATCTTTGAAATCAATTATTTCATATTTTCCCTTTAAGATTAATCCTTTGGCTATCTTTTAATACAGAAATTGTGTCTGCCCCCAGTAATTTTTTGCCTATTGTCGTCAGGTTAATTTTTGTGTGGTCGCAGTGAAGACATTTGACATCAACTATAAACAATTTAACGTGCAATAGCAGACCAATTGTTAACTTTTTATTTTGTAAATGTTTATGTTTTACTAATGCATCGTTCCTTTGTGATTTATATACCCGAACAAGCTTAATATCTAGCCGTTACTATGGACCATCAACAGACGGCGTGTTTCTAAAATATGGCTGATGAAGTAGACGCCCACCTCATTAGCATGTTTAGAAGGGAGATAATTTCACACAATGACTTTTCGGACTGATTATAATCAGAAAGTTTAGCAGGTGGGCTGTTTAAAAAAAAAATGACCCCACTTCTTTTTCACTTTGTTAAACTTATATTTGAAGATTTAAATCAAATGTCTTTATATCAGAATATGTCTCTTTGTTCCTTAAATGTAACTGCCAAATATCATAGCAGTATCTTTAAAGAGTAAAAAATGCCGTCCAAAAAAGTACCAAAAAATGTCAGGAGTGTAACACTTTTAGTGTGACATTTTAAAAGAAGCATGTTTTTCTTTGTTGATTTATAAAAAGACAAACAGATATACCACTTAAATTTATATTCTACAGAAAACTATGACAGGTAAGCTTTAATTTCATGTAGTATTTCATTATTTTGTTTCAAGATAAAAGTCAGTACAAGCTATCATAAAAAAACATGTCTGAAAAAAAAAAAATTGACCCTTAAAATTTCAATGTGTTGCCGAAAAGTGGATATATTTAAGTATAAATCACCTTTCTCATCATTTAACAGTCATCATCTGTTTCTGTGAGTATCAAGGCTTAAATTAGGAGCACTGAGTTGGTTGTATTTTCATTCAAATAAATTTTACATACCTTTAAAGAAGCCTTCTTAGGATTGTCAGGAGTGTAACACCATGGATTTAAATCTCTATTATTTTATGCATTGCTATATTTAGTATTATTCCTTTTTATATCCAAGAAACCCCCGACAGCCAGTGTCTTTTAGTACCAAATATGTGACTATACACATGGATATTTTCTTTTCAATGCCATTTTAGGCATGTCAGGAGTGTAACATGCTTTTCAGCCAGTATGTCTAGTTCTGTCATTTTCTTCATCATTTTGGGAATATTTTGAATCAAAATGGTGTAAAATTAATCTTAGCAATATCTTATATAATTTGCTCATAGTTTGTGTTAAAAGCATGGCATAGCCAGGTGAGCTAAAAATCTGGTCATAACGCGTGACGAACTTTTTTCATCCCAATTATTCTACTATAAATGCGCGACAAGACTTTCTTCAACCTAATTATTTACATATCGAGCAATTTATTTACATGCTTTAATACTCACTTACTACTTACTAATAAACAACAGACATGATAAATAAATTTCATGTCTATGGAATACTTTTGGCTTTGTTTCACCTTTTCCGATTGATTTTCACTTGAACTAAAACTGGGCATAGTGTGTAAATTTTTAATTCTGACCTAAAATCCTTGTTGCAGACAAATCAAAAAGTCCAGAGGCCTTGCAGGACATTCGGTCAGGCAAGTCGGGAAAAACTGCCAGACCGAAGATAAATTTACAGGACCCACTTTGTCATCCCATATAGGAAATGTCAACTTTTTACCTGACATTCGGTCCTGTTGGCTGATAATTTTTGCCAGACTGACTCAAGTTTTGCCCGATTTGTCCTTCGGTCAGGCAGTTTTCGATATGTCTGTTGTTGATCATTGTAACTATCAGAAAAGTTCACTGTCTGATTTACTAATCACCAGGGCGCTTGATTTTACCCAACTCCCCAATCAAACTTTTATTTCCACTGCGAAAATACACTTGTAAAGCTTTTCCAATGAGTTGAAGACATTCCCAGTACACTCAATACGTGTAGTTATCTTGAAAACAGCTCATCAAACTCCATAAGGGCTTAATTATTACAATAGGAGACAGTATTCCAAACCGAGAAAGTAAAAAAACTCAACCGGAAATGTAAATACGAACATTAATACATAAAACGGTACCGGAAATCAAATCCGGGTGAACATGGGCGACGACTTCGATTCTCAGAAATTTCGATTCTCGCAAAAATTTTTGCGGTCGTATAAAAACGCATGATATTTATACCCTTGATAAGTTGAAAAGGTTCAATTATAATTGAAAATCAGTTGGAGGATTGTGGCCGATTAATCGATTATTATTTTCTAGTCGATTCCCAAAACTAATATTTAGGCTCTCACTACATAAAATTTCAGATGCAAGTAAAAAATTAGGCCACTTTTAACAAGATTTTTTTAGTCTGGCAACAGATGAACGATGATTGGCTTTGCAAGTGGATTAAAAAAAGTCAAGTCAAAAAGGCCTTAATTAGCACCTAAATATACATACTCTGGATAACCTTTCCATTTTAGTAAGTATTCTTTTTTTCCATTCTTCATGCGGGAATCTGCAACCTTTTCTACTGTGTATTCTTCCTCGTCCTCTTCACCATCATCCATATCTTCGATAGGATCTTTTTCTTTGGCAGACATGTTTCTACAAATTAATTCAATATTCAGAATTATAATGTGTTGATGAATAGGGTCTATAAGTCGCGCCATGTGACATTGAGAAATCACGATATAATTGTAATTTGAATATGAACATTATGACGTTCAATGTTTTTGTTTGAAACGTCGTATGTTTTGTTAAAAATGCAACTTCCGGGTACAAATCCTGTACCCAGAAGTTCCAAAATTGAACAAGACTTACAGACCCTATACGACATCTATTAAATGTAGAAATATTACACTAACAGAAAACTAAAGAAATAATGCATGAGCATGACAAAAAACAAGAGGCTCTCAAAGGTTCCAATTGGTCAAGAACAGTGAACCTGTCTAAACTGAACACCTCTGGGAACCTAAACTGTGAAATCATCTATGTAGACTTTGTCAGTTTAAATCCCAGCCCACATCCTATAAGAATCTACACTTACATTCGCCCAGTTGCTCAGGGCAACTAAAAATTGCGCTGAGCGATTGAATATGTCAAGTGATTTCAGAAAAAAACTCCGGAAACCTATATTTTTCAAAATTTCACTAAGTCCAACCTATAACTCTGTATAAAATCAACTGACCAGAACCAAATTTGATCTAGATCTGTATCTCACCTAGATATACTCATATACAGACTTGCCTACCCCTCTTGGTCAAAAATAGTAAGTTACTTGATCAAAAATCGTAATCCGAGACGAAAAATAGTAAGGCCCTTTTTAATGTAAAAAATGTGTTTCAACACAGAAACTACACTCTTCAGTGAAAGGCACAATACTCCAACCAAGAATTCTTTTTTCCTGAGATGGAAACCTAGAATTTTTGTCTTGAAGATCGTTTTTACATCCTTTATTACCGGAAATGCCACTTTGAACAACAGTTTACAGAATCGCAGTGAAATGACGGATCGGAACTGAAAATTATTGGATGATAAAATAATAAAAACAGTGTTGTTATGTGGGGCAAAGCCACATAACTCCGTCAAAAAGTATCTAACGAGGCTGATTTTCGAAATTTACATTTACAAAATGTAATATAAAATTCATGAGGACAGGGATGACGCTATTGTATAATTTAGGGCCGCCTGGCGGCCCATCCCCAAACCAAGAAAATTCCAAATCGCAGGAACGATGTTTACAAAATCTGGATTTTTTTCATTTCCGTCTCCGGTGAATCTTCTGTTCCGATCAATGTCGCCTTTTGTTAGAACCGGAAATTACTCAAAACATCGCAGTAATGTCCAGGTTACAAGTGCGCAATTATTTACAATGCATTTTCCATAGGGGGGTTCCCCTGTTTAGCGTCAAACTAAAAATAGTCGAAGGCTTTTTTTCATCCCGGGAGTCCTGAAAATGACAAGTACTTATACAGATCTTTCGAATTCCAAAATAAAA
>MJUU01005003.1:63160-84341 GCA_002080025.1 Modiolus philippinarum
TTGACCTATATTTTATGCTTGATTGATTTACATTCAAGTTTTCTGACTAGTTCACATCTCAGTCACTGCACATTTTAGGATCATGTAACCTTGCACATGCATACATCTCTGATGGTTGGTCAGCATCCAGGTAAAATTAGGACACCTTGACCTATTTTTTATGCTTGATTGATTTACACTCAAGTTTTAGGATGAGTTCAGATCTTAGTCACTATACATGGTACAATCATGTAACCTGGCATATGCATATAACTCGGATGGTAGATCAGCATGCAGACAAAATTAGGTCACTTTGACCTATATTTTCTGCTTGATTGATTTACATCCAACTTTTTGGACAAGTTCATATCTCAGTCACTGTACATGGTAGGATCATGTAACCTTGCATAGGCATGCATCCCTGATGGTACATCAGCATCCAGGCATCCAGCATCCATGAGTGATCTATGTCCAAGTTTTCAGGCAAGTTCAGATCTCAGTCACTATACATGGTAGGATCATGTAACCTTGCTTAGGCATGCAGATGTGATGTCAACATCCAGTCAAGATTTTGTTACTGTGACAAAGTGCCATAACGAGGCGAACTCTGTAATCGTTGATTACCTATGTTTTTCTTTAGATTCCTCTCATTGTAGGCTTTAAGTAGTATGATGACAGATATTGTGTAGCTCTTACCGTTTCCGAGCTATTAGGGATCAAAAGGGCCAAAAGTGCAATTTTTATACGCCCGTCTAATGACGGACGTATTATGGTATACTGATGTCCGATTGTCCGTCCGTCTGTCTGTCCTTTTCTTATGTCGTGCTCTAACTTGACAACCCTTTGGCTAATTCACGCCAAACTTTGTAGAGGTATTGGATATGATGGCCTCACCATCTGTATACTTTTTCGTGAAATTTCCATTTTTCTTGCAAGAGTTATTGGACTTTATTCATCAATTTTAAGGCAATTTTTTACATGTCGCGCTCTAACTTGACAACCCTTTGGCCAATTCACTTCAAACTTTGTAGAGGTATTGGATATGATGGCCTCACAATCTGTATACTTTTTCGTGAAATTTCCATTTTTCTTGCAAGAGTTATGGAACTTTATTCTTCAATTTAAAGGCAATTTTTTACATGTCGCGCTCTAACTGAAAAGTACTTTGATCGGCTCACTTAAACTTTGCAGATTAATTTTTTAATGAGAAATCAAGCTTAAGGCGAAGTGTACGTAATTATCTACTCCAACGATTTTTTTTAAATTTCGTATACAAATAGTGCATGGAAATATATAACAGAAAATCGAAAAAAATTGGGGGGTCACCGTTTTAATTTTCGAGATATGACTATTTGAAGTTTACTGCACGAAACTCTAAAATTACAAAGGATATATAGGGAAAAATCGTATATATCGGATTGTACATTTACTTAAATCGTGCTTGCAAATTTATTTATCCAACAATTTTTTTGAATTTTTTATATTTTATTAAAAAATTAATTTCGAATGCATTGATGTAAAGAAAGTCCCTAGCAACCGTACTCGTTTTCAAGATATATCGCTTTGAATGATAGATTTTAATGTAAAAAATGCGTTTTTCCGGCGACGTTACTGAAGACGTTTCTTTTTTACTGTAACGCATGGCACTAACGTATATCTTTTTTTTTGTTTTTGTTTTTACTTCAGTAGTCTGTTGTCGTTATTTTATAAACACCAACATTTACCAGAAAACCGAATACAAATAAGACTTTACAGATCTTCCGGAGCGATTGTCGCAATTAACTGTTGGAGTACAAGAAATTTTAGTTCGATTATTACTTACCGAACTTATCAATTGTATATATAAAATTTCCAAATCGTTCGAACTTTATTATCTTTTTGTGATTTGCTATTGTATCAAACTTTAGATTTTTAAGAATAGAAATAAAACGTACATTGCATCAATTTATATAAAATAAGAACCTCTCTGCCGGAACGATAGTAAGAAGTATAGCCATTCAGCGATGAACTTTGTTTCTATGTTGGACCATTTTCAAAATAAGCCCAAATATCGTCAAAAATCGTGTAAGGTGGTTTATGATAAATGTTCTTCCTATGAAATAAAAATATATATGCCACACTTGCTTTGTATCCGTTTATACTATCCGAAGGACATAGAGAACCAAACTAATTTTTTAATGCGATTGTAACACAATTTCCCTTCAAAATGGCAGTTTGCTTAGTTTGGTTCTGAAGGTGCTGTGCAACGAATTTAAACAAAAAACTACAAAAACTTTCAAAATCTGTCAAAACTGCGCACAAGTGACAAGTACAGTGGCTTCATCTTTTATTTAAAACGTATGAAAATGTATTTGAATTAATTTTGTTTTTTATAGTGTATTTGACAGATTACATGCTTAAACATTTTTGGAGAAGATAATATGAATTTGCAAAATTGCTATGCTGAATGAAATAAATTAAGGGCGTTCCGACTTTTTTGTTTAAATTCAAATGTCAAAGAAAATCACGACTGTATAGTGAATCTATAACCCCACCTATTTCCATTTTCACTACATTGAGGTTGAGGTTCTTGTTCCGATTTGCTCTCTTTAAATTTAGCAAATTCCGAATTTCCGGACATATGTTATGACCACAACCTGGTCAAAAGTTGTATATTTTACATATGTTCAAAATGAGTTTTAGTATTTGTAAATGAAATCCTCTTATTGTTTGATCAGTTGATCATATAACGAAATTCGTGTATTAACCTATGCAAGAAACAAATTTTTGCGAATCCTGTCAAACTCGGAATGACAATTCCGATTTACCGTGGCTAAAAGCATGCCAATCTCGTAACGCTATATCATTTGCATCCAAAGTTTTCAGTCTTAAGATAGCCTAGGGCTATCCCGAAGTTAGTTGCCTGGAATTGCAAGTAAGTCTTACTTGTAACGAAACAATAGATCGAATTTGTTTTACACCTCGAATTTCTCCGGATCCGGGTCCATTGCTAAAGATATTTCTACGCAGAAGATGAATATTTTGCAATGCAAAGTAAGTTCTTTCATAGCTGTATAAAATAAACTAAACACATAATTATTCTCAACAACAAAAAGTTTAGCAACACATTTTCAACCGTTTTAAATTTTAACAAAAATGCTTAAATGCTGATTAATCCTGATCTTGGCTAAAAATAACCGATATTTTGCTTTAATTCAACCATAACAAATTCTTCATTTTGTCAGATTGGGTGTAAAAGATATCCATTTCAAGTTATGGTCCGAAAATTAACATGGACTTTTTTCCCGTAGGCGATTTTCATTTTTTGCAAAAAAGGTGCAGAGATCACTTCGTGATCACCGTTATATAACCAATTCTGGTAATCAAAAACATTTTTGTCGGCTTTCGTTGCATTAAAATGAAAAATTTGACATTTTTTGCATATCCCCCCTTTTTCAATGTTTTTCTTTTCGGGTCGAGTTAGCTTGAAATTAATGCAATATTCAGAATTTATGGACAGACGTAATGATAATGATTAGTCGAACTCAAATCAAGCTAAGAAATGTTAAATCTAATTTAATAATTGAGATTTGGTAACCTGAAAAATAGACCCTTTTTATTCACACCAATTGTTGCTAAACTTTTTGTGTTCAGTATACAAACTAACCACCCAAAGCAAAGAGACAAAAAGCCAGCACAAAAATAAGGTAACTGCACATGTATATCAGGTACTACTTTGATACTAGAGTGGGTCGGCCCTTTTTCGGGATGTCGGGATTATATGCTTTTAAGCCCGGGATTTCGGGAAATAAATTCACCGTGCTTCGGGATTTCATCAGTCTCTTAGTTTCTTTGTAGTTCCTGATTTCGGGATTTAGAAAAAAAAATAAAACCGGGATTCCAGGATGAAACCCCTCCACCCTTCGATACTAGATTCAAAATACCTTTGGAACCAATTTAAAGGGGGGTGGACATAGTAAAGAGGGACCATAAGAAAGGAGATAGGGGCGAGATAAAGGAGACCGAATGGGGCGGGAGTAAGGAGAAAGGCACCCCGCTGTCCACCACCTCAAATATACGGTAACTTCGGTACTGAATTAAACACAATTGTGATAGTAAATATTGAAGGTACAAAAGCTTTGGCACAAAATTAAGATGAACTATAAAGGTACTAATTAAATTGACAGTAATTTCCGAAGTACATTAACTTTAATTTCCGAACTGAATTACTAATTAAATTTACAAAAATTTCCTATCTAAATTAACAGTAACTTCCTAACTGTATTTGTAACTTCGTTACCAGATTACAGTAATTCGGTACAGAAAGGGGATGGCAAGACCATTTTTGGGATGCTGGGATTAACCATTTGTAACTTCGGGAAATCGGATGGCCTTTTTTAGAGGCCAGGAATTCGGGATGAAATTGTCATCGGGACAAAGAAAGAGTCATTTTTAGACCCGTGAAATCGTGATTTTATGGTAATTTTATTAACGGGACTGGCAAAATTTGTTTTTTTAAATACGATCTTCCGGGGCACTTTTCGCAAAAAATGTCCGGGATTTCGGGATTTGCTCATTTTAATCGCCTCCCACAAAACGTACTATAATAATTATATACAGTACAACTTCAGTGGAACTGTAACTTCTGTACAAAATGTACTTCGATACTAAACTTACAGTAATTTTTGTCTGTTGGTATTAAATTCAACGTAACATCGGTAGAAAATGCTAAATTTACAGAAACTTAGCTACAAAATTTACAAAAACTATATATGGTACTAAAATTACAGGACGGTTTAAGTACTAAATTTAAACAGTGATATCTGAAATGAATTGACAGTATTTACAGTAATTTCCGAACTGAATTTACAATAACTTCGGCTTTATAATTACTGAAACTTTGGTACTAAATTTACAGTAATTTCGATATTTATTGATACATTCATCTTTTTCTTTTATTTCTCTGGTTTATATTTGCGTTTTTTTTATTCACTCAAACCTTTTTTAATCTTATAAATGAGAAGGATTCAAAGTCGGCTAAAATTAGAAAGGACTTTTATTACAACTGGTTATTGAAAATAATGCACTATTTTATATCTGGTATTCTCCCTCGTGTCTATCTGTATCGACCAATACGATACTGTATGAATAAATGAACACCGTAATGAACCTGACATTTCAAAGTATGTAACAGCACTAACAGTTCCAAAATCTTTCACCGGTCTTATTATACTGTCTGGACAATTTCTAAAATATCTGGACTGACCATTTATACATTTCTATTGAAAACAGACCCATCACGATAACATTGATGTCGATAACATTTCGACGCCGTCCATTTTTCAATCATGACGTTACTAACGAGGCACGTCATTACTCCCGCAATCCGCTAGAGGCGTTGAATTACGTACACTTCGCCTTAATTAGGCAGTTACAGGTGCTTCTGAATTGAGAACCCCTCACCTAAATCACTTAAAGTTTTGAAGGGTGACAACGGGTGTATCATGCGACTTGGCGCAGCTGTTTATTAGAAATATGTAAAATCTTTATTTTACATCAGATTTTGATGGGATTTTTTTCTTTGGATTCCTCTCAATGTAAGCTTTCAGCAGTATGTCAACAGATTTGATGTAGCTATTACCATTTCTGAGCTATAAGGGGTCAAAGGGGTCAAAATTGCAATTATTAGAATTATGTGAAGTCTTTATTTTTCAGAAGTTTTTGATGGGATTTTTATCTTTGGATTGTTCTCATTTTAAGGTTTCAGTGATATGGCAGTATATTTTGCATTGCTCTTTGGTTTCCAAGCTATAATGGGTCAAAGGGCCAAATTGCAATACTTCAAAATATGTGAAATCTTTATTTTTCATTGGATTTCAACCTGAGTTTTTTCTTTGGATTTTTCTTGATGGTAGTCAACAGAATTTCTTAGCTCTTACAATATCCAAGTAATAAGGGATTACAAGAGCTAATTTTTATTTTCATTAGTTTGTGTCCAAGTAAATTATGTGACAAGGTCCTTATTGTGTCCAGCAAATTACTGTGTCCACATTAATTTTAGTTTACAATTTCAGTGGTCGACATGCTGCAGTCGTATCATGCTGCGCTCCGCGTAGCCCTTTATTGAAATATAGTTGCTATAGAATGATAAAACAAGTTGCTGTGGATTCCCTATGACCCCCGTCATATTTCAATTTCTGTTGCTCAGTCAATTTTCAGTTTCCTTATTTTCTCATAATCTGAACACAGTTTTTCTTTTCACTTGACCAATAGCAAAACTGGACATTTAAATTTTTCAGCTCTTGTGAAACTTGTTAGGAAGTTTTGTATCTGTGCTATACTGACATAAAATCTAGTTGTTGTACCTGATTGGGTCTTTGTGAGGGCTACATTTCATTGATGCTACTGGAGCTTAACATTTCTCATCAGTCATTGGCTGGACCCAGCTCTTATTTGATTTGAAAGTTCAGCAAAGAGGCCAGATAAACATTCATAAATTTGTGAGGAAACATTCTCCTAGTTTTACAGTAATATTCTTATTTTCATTTTCATAGCACTATGACAGTTATGAGATTAATACATGTAGTTGAATTGAGTAGGAAGGATTCCTGTTTTTAGCTAGGTATTATATGTTGTGTTTCATGGTATAAGCGTACTTGTATATTGTACAATTTGAAACTTGAATTCTGTATTTCAATGTATTTGCTATAACATGTCTTAAATAAATGCTTAAAATTATAAGCCTGACCAGCCCTAAATTAGCCTGACAAGGGCAGGTGGGCGGGCTGTTATTTCTAATTCTGTATACTGACTTCCTTGTTATAGCAGGGATGTGATACTTCTGTGGAATCCTGGATTTCCGCGGGTCTGATCCTGATAGTTTCCATTATTATATGTAATTTTATACTTCCACCAGGCTGATTTCCTGTTGTTTCCGCGGGTCATCAAATGTTTGAATCTCATCCCTGTTATAGGAGTCTGATACTTGTACATGTTGTGTATATTATATATTGACTTGTTTGTTATAGGAATCTGGTAATCCAGATGTACAGGCTTCAGTTCAGAAATTGTTTGTTGGAGGGTTGAAGGAAGGAACCACAGAGGATGACATACGGGAAGCATTCCAAGAATTTGGAAATATATCTGAAATAAGTTTGATTAAAGACAAAGCTACTGGAAAACCAAAGGGTTATGCATTTATTTCATTTGAAGATTATGACAGTGTAGACAAAATAGTGTGTAAGTTTATTCAAAGCCTTTCAAATTGTGAACCATGAGAAAATGAGTCAATTTATAACAAATAACCACATACCAACTTACTATTCATTCCTTTCATTCTTCTCAGAATAATCTATCACTCAAAACCTTTTCTATCAAACAAACCGAAACAGTCCCTTATGTATGAAGAGGATATAAAATGAAGGGATCAAATCTATTTTCAACAAGGTACCAGAAACTATAATTAATCAGTTTACAGTGAGGGAACTCATTTTTTTTCACACTCGCCATTTTGGCAGGTGTAGTTTACTTACAGCTTGCCAAACACCCTTATCACTCGCCAGATTTTGCAATTTTTCAATTGGGTTAAACTCAGCAAAAGGTCACATTTGGCTCAAAGGAGATTAATTATAGTAAAAAAAAATCATCCCACGCTTTCATCAGCTTGAATTTGTAATATAAAATAAATTGGATGGTGTTCCAAAATCAAATATGATCAAATATAGATTGTCCTCTGGAATGTCAATTATACACAATGTCTGACGTTACTTTAACAAAAACTTCTGATTTAATTTCGGTTGCCTTTTATCACAGTATCGCAGGTAAGTAAGTAGTTTCTAAACATTGACATGTTATAACATTGAAATTCACACTATATGTAGACAGCAACCACATGGTTTTCTTCGATCTGCGCATGACAATTTCAAAGGGAGATAATGCAATTGTGAATAAAATTTGGCAATAATATGTTGATTGGCTAATTAAAATAGGCTCTTCAAGACGATTGCTAATTAAAATAGGCTCTTCAAGACGATTGCTTGATGGATATTGATTTAGGGCTATTCCAGTAAAAATTCCCACTAGGGGTTGGAATGCCACTTATTTTTACACCCCCCACCAAGAGAAAAAAAAATTAAATATATAATTAAACTATCATGATACAATAGAAATTTACCCACCACCAACAGAAAAAAATATCAATGGGAATTTTAAATGGAATAGCCCTTACAAATTTGGTCCCAGGGGGAATACCTGATAAAGCAAAAAACTGGATGTGGTGGAGCTTTCAAATTTAGCAGCAAGACCATTTAAATGAAAGTCACAAGATGGATATGTCAATTTTATTTTTAGCATGAAAGATGGTTAATAAAGGACAAGAATAATTAAAATTCATAGCTTAATTGCTTTGTAACAAAAGCGGAAAAAAACAGACCCCTCTGCAAGTTCAAATAATCAAACTTGTACAATATTGATGTATTAGGCCCTATCAAGTTAATTCGTAGATTCTCATCCACCTGTGACAAAAAATCTGGGGCGGGTGGGAGGGTATTTTATATTTTTACTGATTTTCACAAAAATTGATAGGAATTTAAAGAAAATTTCTGAATAATTGAAAAAAAATGAGTTTAGAAAAAATGGGGCGGGTGGGGATGAGAATCTATTAATTAATTTGATGTGGCCTAAAACAGATTATTTTTTTTAACCCAGATCTTGTTGGTCCTAAAATATAATTGAAAAAAAATGAGTTTAGAAAAAATGGGGCGGGTGGGGATGAGAATCTATTAATTAATTTGATGTGGCCTAAAACAGATTATTTTTTTTAACCCAGATCTTGTTGGTCCTAAAATATACATGTTATTGCCTCATCAAGCTATGCAGAGTGCATGAACTGTTTTGATACAAAGGAAAGGGAAAGGTTTTGGATTTTAAACATGTTTAATACATGTATGTGCACATTTCTATTTTAGTGAAAAAGCAAATAGAGGTAAATGGTAAAAAAAGTGATGTAAAGAAAGCACATTTGAAAGAAAGTGAAGGAGGCCGTGGAGGACGTGGTGGTAGAGGTGGAGGCAGAGGAGGAGGAAGAGGTGGTGGTTAGTATTTAAATCCAGAATAATTCTCACTGAAATTATTTACAAAATTATTGTCTACATAAATCTAAATTATTTTTCAAAATTTCAAGATATTTGCAGTTTAGATTTTTTTTGTTTCGACACTTGACTCCAGTTTCTTTAATGGGGAAAGCATCTACTGTATACCTCAATTTTTGTCTCGCCAGCAACAAAAGTCCCGGAAAGCGAGACATAGGAGTGCAAGGTATGACAGCGGCTACAGCGTTAACTTTTACTAAATACTGGATATTTTTAAAACGTTTTGATGTAAGAACATCATACTTGGTCCAGTGGTAGTATTAATCGAGTGCTACCTGATGGACATAACGTCATGTGACCTTGACCTCAGTTAAGTTTTTGTCGAGTCTTCGATGATAGTCGAAAAAAGCGAGACATAGGAATGGTGATTCCGTCGGCGGCATCCACAATTGTTTAAGTTTTTTCTTGGGTCTGTTTTACATCAACCACCTGTGCTATCCTATTGATATTTGGTATGCAGTTGCATTAGCATCAGTACAGCTCAGTTTCAGTGGCGTTTTATGTCTATGCCCCTGCAGTCATGCTCCACTGACTTCAAAATTTTGAATTGTTTTTTCAAATGTTTAACTTTTTTCTTGTGTCTTTAGCATCAACCACTCATAGTTGACTATTGATATTTAGTATGCAGTTACATTAGCATCAGTACAGCTCAGTTTCAGTGGTGTTTTATGTCTATGCCCCCGCAGTCATGCTCCACTGACCATGAAATTTTGAATTGTTTTTTTTTCAAATGTTTTCTTGTGTCTGTTTAGAATCAACCACTCATAGTTAGCTCATTGATATTTGGTATGCAGTTGCATTTGCATCATTGCAGCTCAGTTTCAGTGGTGTTTTTTGTCATTGCCCCCGCAGTCATGCTCCACTGACTTCAAACTTTGGCACTTTTTATCATTGTTTAAGTTTTTTCTTGTGTGTTTACCATCAACCACTTATAGTTGCCCATTGATATTTGGTATGCAGTTGCATTAGCATCAGTTTCAGTGGCGTTTTATGTCTATGCCCCCGCAGTCATGCTCCACTGACTTTGAAATTTTGCACTGTTTATCAAATATTTAACTTTATTCTTGTGTCCGTTTGTCATCAACCACTCATAGTAGCCCATTGATCTTTGGTATGCAGTTGCATTATCATGATTGTGATCAATTTTGATCAGTGATACATTTGGTATCATGGCTGCTGCAGAAGATCAATGTGCAAATTAAGGTGATGCATGGGAAAGGCGAGACATATCCTGTGTCCACAGTTTATTCTGCTTAAGTCCATTTCTCAGTAACTAGAAGTGGTAGGTTGATAATATTTGATTTGTAGGTGGGTCTTGGGTAGAACATGTCGTCTGGCGGGTGACTTGTCCTTGACCTCAATTTCACGGTCTAGTGAGCATGTTCAGTTTTCTGATTAGTTCATTTAGATTTCAGATCAATTTAGAGGCCATGCAGGGACGAGCGAGGCATCTATTACGGTCCTCTCTTGTTTTAATACCATATACAAAACACTCATTTATGTGTCTTGTCCTTCTGTCTCCATAGTGTCACACTCTTAACTTATAACTTGTGAATGTGATATCCTGCTGTCATGACTTTTAAAATGCAAGAGTTATGCCATTCGAAATTTAGTGAAGTCTGTAATTTCCAACTGATTACTTGTGACCCAAACATTCATATTGTCTTCAATGTGTTCACAACAGAGCCAAGTCTGATTCGTAGTTTTAAGGATGATGACAAGTTTTACTGGAGTAATGCCCCTTGAAATTTTGATTTTTAAAAAAAAAAATTTTAGCCTGCAGGGACAAATGTCAGGAGAGCTATTGTCATACCTCAGGTGTTGGCGTTGTCGGCGTCAGCAAAAAGTTTAACCTGGCTTGTGGAATTGAGACCTGAATAGCTAGATGGTGATATTTGGTATGTCACTTCCTTGTGATGAGAGCTTTCTTCTGGTACTATACTTGTAGACATTTTGACCTTGACCTTGCTTTTAGGGCAATTTTTAAAAAAATTTAACCTTGTCTCTAGAGGGTAGGCTTTTAGTGGTAGGGTGTTCATATTTGGTATGTAACTTCCTTATGATGAGAGCTTTCTTCTGGTAACATACTTGTAGACATTTTAACCTTGACCTTGCCCCGAGGGCAATTTGTAAACAACTTTAACCTAGCCTTTAGAAGGTAGGCCTCTAGTGGTAGGGTGTTTGTATTTTGTATGTAACTTCCTTATGATGAGAGCTTTCTTGTGGTACTATATTTGTAGACATCTCGACCTTGACATTGCCCTTAGGGCAATTTACAAAAACTTTCAACTTTGCTTCTAGAATTAAGTTGTTTAGTGTCAGGGTGTTCATATTTGGGATGTGATGTTCTTTTGATGAGAGCTTTCTAAAGGTACCATATTTGTAGACATTTTGACCTTGACTTTGCCCTGGGGGCAACTTTAACTTTGCTTCTAGAATTAAGTTGTTTAGTAATAGGGTGTTTATATTTGATATGTGACTTTCTTTTACTTTCGAATTTATTGTGCATTGAGGTTTACTGGAATCACAGGCGAGCTATGTTGTCTTCTGTCAACTCTTGTTGGGTTTCTTCCTGATAACTTCTGTTTGTGCAACTTTTGATATACATCTTCAACTACATTAAAGTTTAAAGCAAAAAACTGGATGTGATGTTGGTTTGAAACTTATAAGTTAAAGACCGTATAAATGAAAGTCACAAAAAGATTGGATCTGAGAAAAAATGGCATTCAAAATTTTATTTTTTTTACCTTATTCATTTTCCTGTAAGTGTAATTTCAGGGTACACTTTACTCACCTGGAAGTTTGAAATGAATTTCTGAGGCTATTAGTACACTTTATGATTTTGCAGTTAAATATGCATTCTCTTAATTTTTCATAAATGTGTTTTTGTTTTCAGGACAAGGGAATTTTGGTCAACAAGGAGGTGGTGGATATGGTGGAGGTAATGTACTGCTGTTAGATATAAAACATACATTTTATCATCAATCCTTGAAGCATAATATATTCTTTAATTTCTCTTAAGTCTATTTTATCAAAAACTTAATGGGCGGGTTTAGGAAGTCGATGTTTTAACTCGCCTAATCGATCACTTGCTGTCCATCAGTTAAATTTTTAATATTTTATAATTTCTTAAATCACTTTCAATTTCAATCTTCACTGAAATGATAGAAAGAAGGTCCTTTACAAAACTTGAACTTGGACATTTGGTTCTGATCCAATACATCATTTTCATCATCTGCTTTTGAAACTATTGAAGCAACTTTGGAAACAAATTTAACTATACTGTTCAGGAATGTTGTTAGTATAGTCTATATTACAGTTACTTTCACAATACTGGTCTGTCAATCAATTGTTGTTACATTCAATCAGTAGGTAGATGTGTTTGCCTAAAATGTTTACAAAAGAGGTTTAAATATTCCTCAATAGGTCATTGATTTTATTTATAGGTCAGACATTTAAAATTCCTTCTGATAGGGGAGAGGTGTTCAGCCAGCCTAAACATAAATATACATATATATTTGGGCAACAGAAAATAAATAATGAGAGTGTAAATAGTAATATTATCTGCAAGAAGAATTTGATTTACAACAATTTTCCTTTTACTGAATGTACACTAAAGGTTCCTCAAAAAGTTTGACCTTCAAGGATGAAAGTTCACATACTCATTCATTGTACTTGTCCTAGAAATGGACCACTTTACCTGGTGTAAATTTCAACAAGAAACAAGTCAAGTTCACCCAAACTTGTTTTTTTTTTATATTGGAAAGGCCAATTGAGGATAAACATGCATTTTTCATAAATTAACCAGGTGTACTGTTTAAATCACTAGTACTATAATTAGATTTTATCAGTCCTCTTAATCCTTGATATTTCAAAACCTAGGTAATAGTTGAGATGTACTTTACAGTAATTCCTAAAGTGAGTATTTTTGTTCAGGTTGGCTGAACACCATGCTTCATCCAAAGTGATTTAAAAGCCTGACCTATAAATAAAATAAATGACCTATTGAGGAATATTTAAATGTCTTTTGTAAACATTTTAGGCAAAGACAACAACCTATTGATCAATTCTCACAGCAATAGGATTACTAACCACATTTATTAAATTAACAGTAAGTCCTATACAAAGATTGTGCATGTTATTTCAATCATAAAAAACATGGCAACAAGCTTGAAACATAGTCTGACATAAAATACAAATTGAAAGATCTTCTCTGCAAAATTTTAACCCACAATTGTCCTTTGTTAGTCCCTCTTAAACATATCTGACAGGTCCTGTACATAAGTTAAGGTGGTAGCCAACTGGGAACATAATTTAACACTATGTCAGTCATAGTCAGAGTTTGAAATAACAGCCAACCCATCAGGCAGGGTCAAGCTAATTTTGGACAGCATGGGCCTAATATTTTCTAAACTTTACTATAGACATTAATCAAATATAAATATATTGAAATTTAGAATTAGGGGCAGGTAAGAATTTGGAGTGAGTTTCCAACCCTGTTGTATGTCTAGGTACAGGCTTGAGAGCCTAAAGGTCTCTAGTTCATTCAGATTAAGCAGCAAACAATGCCATCTGGTGCATAGTTAACAATGTAATGGAAAAACACATTTTCTTCTGAAACAACTGCTGCAAATGGAACAAAACTGGACTGAAATGATGTAAGGAAGTGTCTTTTATTAAAAAAAATAGTTAATTTTTTATTTTGATCCATCATTTTAGATCTAGAGACAAACGTGACGCCAGTTCAGAACAGACCCTATAGGAAAAACATGTTCAGCTTGTAAACTAATGAAGCAAATTGAGTTAATTGGAATAATATATGGAATGTCGGGAACAATGTTTGCTCATTCTGTTCAGATCTGAAAATAAACATGCCATCTGAAGCAAGCTTGGAAATTTACCATTGAACCCCATTTGAAAACATTATTTTGATCATCTTTTCTGAAGCTGAAAGCAAATTGAAAAAAACTGGTCAAATGTCCTTTAAAAAAGTGCTTTTGTTATTCCTATACATGATCTCTGAAACTGTTTATCAATAAATTTTTTGAGTATGTAATTTATGAGCTCATTGAAAGTACATACAAATTTTGCAGTCTGCGCCAAAAACTTTTTTCATAACTAGTCCTTCGGGCTAATTGAGGTAATACATTTACTAGTCCGAATCCCATTTTACTAGTCCGGAAAAAAGAAAAAATTTACCCTGATGAACATGATGAAAGGCAATGTAAATTGAGCATGTTGTCTTGAAAATGCAATTTCAAATTTCTGCAACAAAAAAATTCTTGCTACTCCTGGCGGACTAGTGGTTGAAAAATTTACTAGTCCGAATTCAAATTTACTAGTCTCGGGCATCAGACTAGTGCCTAACGGAGCAGATTGGTTTTGGATTAGTTATTGATATACATATATTGGGCCTATAGTTTTAATGGATATTAAAGGGGTTTGTTTTGTTAGGTTATTTCTGAAGTAAGCATTCAGTATTGTGTAGACGATTTTTGTGTCGCCTGCACCCGTAGTGTGTGGCTACATATGGGGATCACTTTAGTCGTATTGCGGCATCGTTGTTGTCCGTCCTACTTTGAAACTTTACTCAGCGACTACAATTCACAACTACTTGAAATTTTGTATGTGACTAGTATAGGGTTCCATATTGCACTTATCAAATTCAGGGCTTTCGGACATCTACTTCCCTGTTTACAGACTTAGAGTATTTTCAACAAATATGGTCAATGGTACAAGTTTTCATAACACTTTTCTCATCAACTACAAATTACAGCCACTTGAAATTGTGTATGTGGCTTAAGTATGGGGTTCCATATTGCACTTATCGTATTCATTTCTGTCTGCATCTACTTCCTGTTTACCATCTTGGAATATTTTCAACAAATATTGTCAATGGTACAAAATTTGTTTTTGTCTTTTACGTCTGTCGTCTGTCCGTCCCTCCGTCAGTCAGTTCCGTCACAATTCTCCTATGTCTTTCATCTGATTTCAACCAAACTTCACAGGATTGTTGACCATCATGCCTAGTTGTGCATATCTTCTCGTCGGATTGATCGGCTTATTTTTGTGGGAGTTATGCCCCTTTTTGACTTAGAATATTGCAAAATTAAGTTTGTGGACGCCAATTCTCCATCTTTCATCAGATTTCAACCAAACTTCACAGGATTGTTGACCATCATACCTAGTTGTGCATATCGTCTTGTAGGATCGATCAGCTAATTTTTGTGGGAGTTATGCCTCCTTTTGACTTAGAACTTGCAAAATTAAGTTTGTGGACACCAATTCTCCTACACCTTCCATCGGATTTCAACCAAACTTCGCAGGATTGTTGACCATCATGCCTAGTTGTGCATATCGTCTCGCCGGATTGATCAGCTAATTTTTGTTGGAGTTATGCCCCTTTTTGACTTAGAATTTTGCAAAATTAAGTTTGTGGACGCTAATTCTCCTACATCTTTCATCGGATTTCAACCAAACTTCACCGAATTGTTGACCATCATATTTAGTTGTGCATATCGTCTCGCCGTATTGATCAGCTAATTTTTGTGGGAGTTATGCTCCTTTTTGACTTAGAATTTTGCAAAAATAAGTTTGTGGACACCAATTCTCCTACACCTTTCATCGGATTTCAACCAAACTTCACCAAATTGTTGACCATCATGCGTAGTTGTGCATATGGTCTCGCAGGATTGAATGGCTATATTTGTTAGAGTTATGCCCCTTTTTGACTTGGAATTTTGCAAAATTGAGTTTGTGGACGCTAATTCTCCTACATCTTTCAAAGGATTTCATCTTTACTTCACAGGATTGTTGACCGTAATGCTTTTAGTCGTTCATATTGTCTATCTGGCATGATCGGCCACCCAGTGGCAACATAAAACACTTCTGTTTTATCACTCAAAGAACATTACACACCGGAGGGGGNNNGGGGTGGTCGGGAGGGGGGACATTTGTTTTTGTAACAAAAATACACTTCTAGTTATTTTCTGAGTTTATTCAATTGGTTAATCTTGAAATCAAAAAAAAAAAAATATAAGTCATATTCCAACCAAACTTGCAGGATATGTTGTTCACCTGCTTTTATTGTGCACCTGATACTTAAAATAAGTTTACAGATTTTAGAGGTTCACTGAGCAAAAATAGCTCAAATGTTAGTTAGGGCCCCGCCACATAGTGGCGGACGCCCTATAGTAATCACTCTGTCCGTCCGTCCGTCCGTAACAAAGTCATGTCCAGGCTATAACTTTTTTGTCTTTTGAGATAGGCTTTTGATATTTTGCATGTAGATAGATCACTTCAAGACAATGTGTCATGAATGATTGGTGACCTTTGACCTTGACCTCTGTCGTCAAGGTCATATTTTTGCTTTCATAATGACAAGTCGTGTCCGGGCTATAACTGTTATGTCTTTTGAGGTAGGCTTTCGATATGTTGCATGTAGATAAATCACTTCAAGACGATGTGTCATGAACAATGATTGGTGACCTTTGACCATGACCTTTGTCGTCAAGGGCAGATTTTTGCTTTCCTAATGACAAGTCGTGTCCAGGCTATAACTTTTTTGTCTTTTGAGATAAGCTTTTGATATTTTGCATGTAGATAGATCACCAAGGAGACATATGTCATGAACAATGATTGGTGACCTTTGACCTTGACCTGTGTCTTCAAGGGCAGAATTTTACTTTCGTATTGACAAGTTGTGTCTGGGCTATATCTTTTTTGTTTTTTGAGATAGGCTTTTGATATTTTGCATGTAGATAGATCACTTCAAGACGATCTGTCATGAACCATGATTGGTGACCTTTGACCTTGACCTTTGTCTTCAAGGTCAGATTAGTGCTTACAATCTGTTGATATCTTGATATTATGATGGTGTCCATACTTGTGTAGTGTCCACACTTGTACTGTGTCCACACCTGTATTGTGTCCACACACACTTAAATTTGCACTTATATTACAGCAGGGCCCACAGAGATGGCTGCCATCTCTCCGATGTCTAGTTTGGTTTGTTAATCTGCAAGACCTTCAATATAACAAAACATATTCTAAACAAAAACAAATTTACATGATATGTTTTTTTCTCCTGATCCAGACATACACCTGATACTTAGAATTTTTATTTTACAGATTGTAGAGGTTAACTGAGCCATAAATGGCTCTTAAAGTGCAGGCGACACAAGTGTTCCATGGAACACCCATTTATTTTTGAGTAGTTCTTACCAATTTGGATCAATGAATAATGAGTGTTGTAAGACGACTTCAAATAACTAAGATTGATGTTTAGATCAATGAATTAACAATTAGAGTTTATTTTCAGGTTTTAATCAGTATAATCAAGGAGGTTATGGTGATGGAGGATATGGGGGTGGCTATGGTGATGGTTACAGTGATTTCAATGATGGATACCAAGGAGGATACAACCAGGGTATGGCAACTTGTCAGATATTATCATGTTATGAAGTTGCAAGTTATGAGACATGTACTTCTTATAAAATCTTCTAATCATTTTCATTCAGCATTCTTGTCTCATCTATATTGAACTCTGATTAATACATTGCACGTTCCTGTCAGTCCCAACAGCCAAAAAAATTGCCAAGTTTGGCATATTCACAAATTTATAGGATATGACAATCTCAGTGATTGGCCAAAACAATGCAAAAAATTGCAGTTATTAGTTGCATTTGTTAACATTGGTTTCTATACCAAAAATAATGTAGGATTGACGGAAAAACAAGTTACTAATCCCATGACTGATGGGCCAAAATGGTATTGATCTCAGATATGCCACCACTGCAAGTCAGCATTTAACTTGCCCAGACATTTACTTCTCTATACAGTACGGCCGCTATAATTTTCCATACTTGCATCAATTTCATCTATGAAATAGCTTAATTCCGGATGATTTTAATAAGGGACTTGTTGCTTCTTGTATGGTGCAATTTATGTTGTACAAGTAATACTATGTTTGAAGGTGGTGGTGGATGGAATGACTTTGGACAGAATTACAGTGGATACAGTGGTGGTGGACCAATGAAAGGATACAGTGGTAATCAGTCCAGAGGTGGAGCAGCACCTTACAACAGTGGTAATATTGTCAATTCAGTTCCCAATTATTTCACAAAGATGTGCCTTCATACACAGCCACTGGTTTTCATGAGTTCATGGATTTCATTAAACTTCTTCTTTCACCATATTCACATGATTTGCATGTTACATGTGTACAAAAAATCTTAAATTATGTTTCTTCTGCTTGCAGCAAATGTCACCTATGGTTATGTGATTATCTGTTTAATTATGTGTAGAAACCAAAGCTTAAAGTCATTACAGTAAATTATGTGAATATGTTGTTCACTAGCAGCTTTTTGCCCCTCCTATTTGTAAGGGCTATTCCATTTAAATCTACCATCCAGTAGAGGAATGCCATATATTTTAGACCCCACCACCAATAAAATAAATATTATTTCTACCATTAGTCAACATCTGGGTGTTAAATTTTTCTGGAATAGCCCTAAATTGTAACATAAAATAGTTCATAATAAGTTTATATTTTCCCTAATGTTATTAAACCTTTACAGGCTATTGCCATTTCAGTTTTTATAATGGTATGGTGCTGTCGTCGTGGTCGTTGTCGTCTGTAGACACTTTTGTTTTTGGTCAATAACTTTGGTTTCAGTTGACCAATCCTTATGAAATTTTAACACAATGTTCCTTGGCACAAAAGGAAGGCTTGGCTTAGTTTTGGTCATTGTGGCCCCACCCGTTTTTAAAAAAGGAGCCAAAAAGGGTTAAATTTGATATTTTCACATATTTGACTGCAGAATCTTTGTTATTTATCGGATTTTGATGGGGTTTCTTTCAGTGTCCTCCTGAGGAAATTTCCAATCAATAGTATGCCAACAGATTTCACGTAGCATGTACCCTTCACGAGATAAATGGGCCCAAAAGGGGCGAATTTCAAAAATTTTAATTTTTTTTATTTTTAGTCCGATTTTGATGCAGTGGATTCCTTATGAAACATTAACATAGCATTGCACCATTAAATTTTTGATAACTTGTTTCTTTTCCAAGCTATGAGGGGCCCATCGAGGCAAAAATTGCAAACATGCAGATTACCTAAATTTTTTATTTTTCATCCGATTTCAATGGAATTTTTTTCTTTAGATTCCTCACATTGTAGGCTTTCATCAGTATGTCAACAGATTTGGTGTAGCTCTTACGGTTTCCGACCTAAAAGGGGTCAAAATTGCAATTATTAGAAATTTGTGAAGTCTTTATTTTTCATTAGATTTTGATAGGATTTTTATCATTAGATTGTTCTCATTGTAATCTTTCATTGATATGGCAGTATATTTTGCGTTGCTCTTTGGTTTCCAAGCTGTAATGGGTCAAAGTGGCCAAATTGCTAAATAAATTTAAAATATGGGTCGTTGGATTTCAACCTGAGTTTTTTCTCTGGATTTCTCTTGATGGTAGTCAACAGAATTTTTTAGCTCTTACAATATCCTAGTAATAAGGGATTAAAAGGGCTAATTTTTATTTTCACTAGTTTGTGTCCAGTTAATGTGTCAAGGTCCTTATTGTGTCCAGCAAATTACTGTGTCCACATTCATTTTAGTTTACACTTGTTCAAATTTCAGGAGGCGACATGCTGCGGTCGTATCATGCTGCGCTCGGCATAGCCTTTTATTCAATTATCTTGGCCTGCAGAAGGAAATTTTACGCTTAACAATTTACAGGAATTCAAATCTCGCATAGGATAGTTTAAAAGTGAAAATAATATGTATATCTAATATTGTCTTACTTTTACAGGCTATGGCAGAGGTGGTGGCGGTGGATACAATCGATAAAGTCAAAATCAAGTCATCATTCCAGGTAAATATATCCCTTGTCTCACAGACTGAATCTTGTACAATTTGGTAAAAAGGTTTGTACAGTATATCAGTGCAGGTACATACATGTGTATGCCTCGTCTTAAGGAGGGAAATAAACAGCAGTTTTATTCTCATTTGATTTTTAAAATTGAGGCTTTATCATCTGGATTCTTTTTGCCCTAATAAAAGGTGCTACATGTATGTAGCAAAATATGGTGATTACTTCATTTTTTTCTAAAAGATTTGTATAAAATTTGTTCTGCGTTTGAAGGGTGTTGTGTGCCATTCATATAATTTTAAAGTATTCTTGACTGATTTGTAAAAAGTTGTCTATAAACTCCCTCTTTGAATTTAGAATATAAATGTACTTTCACAACATTAAATCCTGTTATTCATTGAATTTGGTCTTGTTTGTCTTTCTTACACAGATGCAAATCGGAATTTAATTAAAATTATTCTGTTGGGCAATAGTTACGTCTACATTTCATTGTTTGTTTGAATTTTCTTTCATACTTAAAGATCTTACTTTTCCATAATATTGATAATCTTGCTTTATTTTTGTCTGCTTAAAATGGATCATTCCACAACTTTAGTATTTTTAAATCAGATTTGATATTGTATAATGAAGAATAAAGCTTATACAATATTTTAGAAAAAGGTTTGTGCAAAAAAAAAACATGCCTCAGGATTTTCATACCTTTTATTTGAAGCCAAGTATTATCCATGTCTTTGACCCACTAAATCCAAGATAAAAATCTCAGATGAAGGGAAAAAAGACAGAATAAGTTTATGCTGGCTGTCATATCTGTGTTTATTGCTTTCAGTTGCTTAGAAATTGTTGTAGGATAAAAATTCAGACACTAAGAAATTAATTTTAAGGTCACCGGCATGAATGTCGTATGAGCTATTTTCATAAACCTGGCAGCATCCGCAAAGCTTTAGAATTGCTTGTTGAATGGAGGCTTTTAAGAGCTAGGATGTTGATACATGTATTTAGTATGTGACTTCCTAGTGATGAGAGCTTTCTTTTGGTACCATACTTGTAGAATATTTTACCTTGAACTTGATCTCAGGGCAGTTTTAAAAATCTTTTAACCTTTATTCTAGAAAGTAGGCTTTTAGTTTTTATGGTATTCATTTTTGGTATGTAACTTCTGTGTGGTGAGAATTTTCTTATGGTACCATATTATAGACTTAAGC
>MJUU01005003.1:84400-98501 GCA_002080025.1 Modiolus philippinarum
TTTTTTTTTTTAATGAACTATGCTCCTATAAGTTATTCTTACAATTGTCTCCTATTTCACATGTGACTCCCTTATATTACACTTAGAATTTTTTGCATCATTACTGTTACGAAAAAGTTTTGACTTTCAAATTTTATTTTGCATCGAGGTCGCTCTTATCTCCAGCCAGCTTCTGACAACTCTTGACATTGCAATATCTCAATGCTAACTACATTCAACACTTCAAGATTACAAGTTTTATGACTTAAGACTGATTAAGTATTAGTGATGGTGATTTGAAAAACATTTTTGGAGTGAAAAGACCAATTTTTTTTTAGTCGAGACCAGCAATTGTATTTGGGAACATTGAGAAGTTCTCAAGTCTTATATTGATATATTATCTACTGCCCCTTAACCCTCTAAATCCTTATTAGGGTGAAAATGTGTGGATAATACAAGGCTTTTAAACATACATGCAAAGGTTGTCTTTTGAAATTTTTGAAATTATTGTTTGTGAATATCAATTTCATGTTTTGTTTCATGTTTTTTAGTTGAAATACATTTCTGCCAGTATTATATATATATATGAAGCATTTAATAAAGGCTGTTTACCTATTTTGGGTGTATAAACCCTATTTCTTTTCATTATTAGATTTATAGATGAATATTATGATTAAAATTTATGTTGCAAATTAAGCAGGGTTTCTATTTCACTTAAAATAATAAAAATTAGCTGTTCCTTTTCATTAGGACTCCATAAATTATTTGGAAGCTTGTACAAGTGTTTAAGTGAAACCCTGGTTAGAATTATACTCGAACACTGATAAGTTAAGGGTTTTATTGTATAACTGTTTTTCTTTGTGTGTTGTACTTAAACTTATCAAGGTTCGACTTGTAGTATTGGAAAATTTGACGATAAAATAATCATATATTATTAATTACATTTAATAGGCAGGTTTATAGGAGTTAGCAGAACCATAGGACCTTGTTAAGATTTGTTAGGAAGTTCATCCCAACAGAAACTAGGATATTCAACTCAGACTGTTTATTAAGCATCCCCATGTTAGGTAGATGCTAGGATATAATGACACTAAAAACAGAATAAGTCAGCATTGAGTAGAATATTATGACACAGAATAAGTTGCCATTAAGTAGGATTAGTGAATAAGGATTTATGGATTTATACACTTATATACCTGTTTGGAAGTAACAGTTTTCCTTGTTGTCCGTTGTGATTGTTGTCATGTACATCATTTTAGTGGAAAGTCAAACTTTCATTTTATAACATTGTCATCCATTTGTGCAAATACATTCATTTTCAGCTCTGATCAATAAAATAAGTCAAAATTTTTTACAAGACCACAATCTTTAGTTTTAACTCAGTTGTGCCTTAGTAAAATTTAGTGACTCCTGTTCAACTCTTTGTTAGAAGAAACATACTTATGAAGTTTAGTTAGAACTACATGAACACGGCTCAGTTAGAACTACATGTACATGCATATTATAGGGCAGATTATTTATATACCAGCACACACTCCAAAACAGTTATATGGACACATTATTTGAATTGAAATATGAAGAAAAATATTCATGTTTACAATACACTTTAATTTGTCAATGCTACTACTTATATTCCCAAAGAAGTTAATGGGATGTTTAGCAAAAAAATATGTACTTGTTTGAAACCTGAAAACCTGTAGCATCAGTAATCATCTCACCTATCTTCCATTTGTTCTATCACATGGCATTAAATATATATAATTTATTTACCTTGTTCATTTGTAATGTTGTTTAGGGTTGCCATGCATCCTGGAAAAGTGGTAAAATCCTTGAATTTTTACCTTTTATGACCTGGAGAAGAATTGTAATTTTTTAGAAATGTGCTTGGAAAAACCCTGAAATTTGATGAAGTTTAAATCCATGGGCGGTATGCAAACAAATTCCAGAAAATTTTGCCAAGAATTTTGTCAACGAAATTTGGTCCTTGAAAATAACCAGTATATCCTTGAAAAGTCTGAAAAATCTTAGCATTTGGAAGCATCAAAATGGTGGCAACCCTGGTTGTTGATTTTATCCATTTGGAAAATACAGTAATTTTAAATTACATGTTCAGTATGAGCTGTTGCCATCACTTGGTGTGAATTGTCATTCGTCAATTATCAACATTTTCTGTTGTGATTACCTCTGGTTTATCTGAAGCCAAAAAAAAAAAATCAACTTCCAGGTGGTGTCTTACTTTATTCATTTTAGAAAATTATGTAAGGGGGGACTTTATTCATCTCAGAAAATTATGTAAGGAATGTACTTTAGAAACATAACTAATTTTGTTTTTAATGGCTGCAGAATATGGCTGTCCAGCTCAGATTATGTATTTTGTTTAGACTAGTGTTGGGCACAAGACATTTCCCATTTTAAATCCAAAATCCAATTGGGCTTCCACTTCAAATATTTGTTTTCTATTGTCAGACCATGTTGAACATAAAAACTACATCTTTAAAATGTTAAAATTATTTATACCTCAGTTATAGGCAGACACAAAACATGATCATCCTCAACAGCAACAAAAATTGTATATAAATTCAGATACCTATCTTGAATTCAATTTCACATCAGCCACTAAAGAATAATGTTAAGTTTTGAAGATGGAGACAGAAAATATCACACATTGCATCGAGTCTGATAATACGAGCAGTGATACTAGTGATGTTTTCAGTCGAGACCATCAAAACTACCATTATTGTTTTTATCGGCAATGTCATTAGAATCATGACATCATATTGGTGACATCATTGCTTGATTTTTTCTTGTATCAGGCCAGTACAGAGATACTGACAATATCAGTCAGTGAGATCAAAGAGAAAAATGAACAAATTGCCGATAAATGTATTTAAGGTGCTACACCTGGAAAGCCAATCAGCCATGGCAATATGATGGTCTTCTTCAAAAGGTAATTCAGAATGCAGCTTCGGGGGTTATGAGATCTCCTTTCAACTGTGGATAAAATGTTCAGTTGGATCCTTTCAATACTTCTATGGGTCTTGCGATGATTATATTTAAAAAAATCTAACCAGTGTTTAAAGATGCCAATCCTTGGGCTTTTACATGTATTTGAAATCATTTTTCCATAACCGTTTCTCACGCCCAATTAGATTATACACAATTGTTCATATTCTCTTATCACTTTTCATCTCATTATTACTAGTCATATATTACAAAAGAATTATTGCCATTTAGCAGGGAATTTTGTATTATTGATGAGCCTTGTAAAATAGGAAAAATGAAAGGATATGGAGTGAATGTACATGTGACAAAAACGCACACGATACATAGAGAACTCCAGTTTATCAAGGACAGTCTGTATTGTACATACTTTCCTATGCTCATATCAAGCTGTTATCCATGTGAGTAGTCAACATGCCTTTTCTGCAAATTTAATCCATCTTGCATTGTTCAAAAGAGAATTTCTATCTCGTAGGACGTAGAGAAGAAAAACATTTTCTTTTGAGCATGTTGAGAATAAGTAAACATTTGCACCAAGTATATTTCATTTTCTGAAATGGTACAAATTGGTATTAAAAGTAACGCAGAGCAGGGACATAGAAATGCCCGGCCTCCGTCCTTCCGTCACACTCTCTAGTAAGCGCTCTCATACCAACAAATTTTGAGGGATTCTCTTAAAATTTATACAAAATGTTTATACTACTAATTCCTTGGTCAAGTTTTAAAATCAGCCTCTGTCGATATTTGTTGAGTCATGGGACTTTGACCAAAATAATGACCCTGTTGTATCCAAAAATTGACCTTGCAAGTGCTCTCATGCCTACAAATTTGGCAGATTCTCATGAAATTCATGCAAAATGTTTATAGCACTAATACCTTGGTGAAGTTCTAAATTCAGCCTGGGTCAATGCTTTTTGACAGAGTTATTGGACTTTGACCAAAATAAAACTCTTGTTTTATCAAAAAATTGACCTTGCAAGCACTCTTATGCCTACAAATTTGACAGATTTTCATGAAATTTATACCAAATCTCTATACCTCTAATACCTTGGTCCAGTTGGAAAATCAGCCTATGTCGATACTTTTTGACGGAGTTGTGGGACTTTGACCAAAATAATGACACCCTTTTATAAAAAAATTGACCTTGTAAGCGCCCTCATGGCTTCAAATTCTGACAATTTCCCATGAAATTTATACCAAATGTTTATACCACGGAAATCTTGGTCAAGTTAAAAAATCAGCCTCAGTCAATATTTTTTTATGGAGTTATGGGACTTTGACCAAAATAATGACGCCGTTTTATCCAAAATTGACCTTATAAGCACTCTCATGGCTACAGATTTTGACGGCTTTTCATGAAATTTATACCAAATGTAAATACTACAGATTTCTTGGTCATGTTCTAACATCAGCTTTGGTAGATACTTTTTGTATCCCCACAACTTAATTTCTGGAACAGCCCTGAATGTTTGAAAATATTGCAATTTCATATACAGTATACTAGTATAGTGCTTGACTGGCAGGGGACTCAGGAATTCTATTCTTGTTATGTTTGTATCTAATCCAATATGGTATTGTCTAGTCACGGAAAGCAAGACATTTGTGTACAAAGTATGACGGCGACAGCGTTAACTTTCATGTAAAGTTTTTGTGATTAGGTCATTTTCTCAGTAACTATGAGTGGTAGATCAATGATATTTAATAGATTGGTTGGTCTTGAGTAGTACATGACAGTCTGCTATATGGCTTTTGTCTGTGACCTCAATTTCACAGTCCAGTGATCATGTTAAGTTTCCTAGTATCTATTAATGTAAGGTCAATAATATTTGGTATGTTGCTTGGTCTTAGATGGAACATGACAGCCTGCTATTTGGCTTTAGCCCTTGACCTCATTTTCACGGTCTAGTGAACATGTTTGTTTTTTTAGCTCACCTGACCCAAAGGGTCCGGGTGAGCTATTGCCATCACTTGGGGTCCGTCGTCTGTCTGTTAACTTTTCACATTTTAATCTTCTCCTCTGAAACCACTGAAGCAAATTCAACCAAACTTTACAGGAATGATGTATGGAAGGTCCTTCACAAAGATAGCTCATTTTGTTCCGATCTGATGAAAAACATGGCCGCCAATGCGGAACTTTGGTTTAACATTGGACCCTATGGGAAAAATCACATTTTCATCTTCTCCTCTGAAACCGCTGAAACAAATTCAAGCAAACTTTAGAGGAATGATGTAATAAAGGTCCTCAACAAAGATTGCTCATTTTGTTCAGATCCAATTAAAAGCCTGGCTGCCAGCGTGGAATATACATGTAGTTTAACATTGGCACTATGGAAAAATCACCTTTTGACCTTCTCCTCTGAAACCGCTGAAACAAATTCAACCAAACTTTAGAGGAATGATGTACTGAAGGTCCTCAACAAAGATTGCTCATTTCGTTCTGATCCAATAAAAAACATGGTCGCCAGCACAGAACTTTGGTTTAACATTTGACCCTATGAGAAAAATTACAATTTCATCTTTTCCTCTGAAACCACTGCAAATTCAACCAAACTTTACAGGAATGATGTATGGAAGGTCCTTTACAAAGATTGCTTATTTCATTTGGATCCAATAAAAAACATGGCTGCCAACACAGAACATAGTTTAACATTGGACCCTATGGGAAAATCACATTTTCATCTTCTCCACTGAAACTGCTGAAGCATTACAGGAATGATGTATGGAAGGTCCTTAACAAATATTGTTCATTTCTTTTGGATCTGATAAAAAACATGGCCACCAGCAGGGAACATAGTTTAACATTGGACCCTATGGGAAAAATCACATTTTCATCTTCTACCCTGAAACCACTGAAGCAAATTCAACGAAACTTTATAGGAAAGATGTATGGAAGGTCCTTTACAAACATGGCTCATTTCTTTTGGATCCGATAAAAAACATGGCAGCCAGTGCGGAACTTAAGTTTAACATTGGACCCTATGGGAAAAATCACATTTTCATCTTCTCCTCTGAAACTGCTGAAGCAAATTAAATAAACTTTACAGGAATGATGTACTAAAGGTCCTTTACAAAGAGTGCTCATTTCTTTCCAATCTGATAAAAAGATGGCCGCCAGCACAGAACAGTTTAAACATTGGACCCTATGGGAAAATAACATTTTAATCTTTTCCTCTGAAACCAATGAAGCAAATTCAACCAAACTTTGCAGGAATGATGTTTGGAAGATCAATGACTTAAGATTGCTCATTTTGTTTTGATCTGATAAAAAAACATGGTAGCCAGTGCGGAACATAGTTTAACATAGGATCCTATGAAAATCTTCATTTTCATGATCTACTCTGAAACCATTAAAGCAAATTTAACTTAACTGTATTGGAGTAATGAATGGAAAGATATTAACAAATAATACTTATTTCAATGAAAACTAACAAAAACATGGAGGTCAGTAGAGAACATAGTATAACATTAGACCCTATAGGAAAAGCATTTTTGGTCATCAGCATAGGCATGGCTTAAAAGCATCTTTGTCAGGTGAGCGATACAGGCTCAGTATCTGAGCCTCTAGTTTGTATCTATCAGTGGTAGGTCACCGATTTTCATCCTTGCAAGACCTACAAAGGTAGTCAAGGACATTAAACACCTCCCAGCTAGTTAACCACTGATATTTGGCATTTTGGTTTTTGGTGATACTCTGCTATATTGTTTGCCAGTTACCCTATTTTCAAAGTCTAGCGACATGTTAAGTTTTCTGATTTATAGTCAGTTCGAGTTTTCACATCAATTTTGTGACCATGTAGGGATGGGCAAGACGACTTGCCTACCCTTACGATTTTGGCATAATGCTTACTATTTTCAAAGCCATCTTATGCCCTGTTTATCCATTTCCTTACGATTTGGTCAAATTGTGGTATTTCCGGAAAATTTTCAGTTCCGGTCGTAAAAATGGCATTTCCGGTAATAAAAAGAATGTGAAAACATCTTTTAAGACGAGAATTTTGAGATTCTATATCAGAAAATTGTATTCTTGGTGGGAGTATTGTGTAAATCTATGTGCCTTTCACTGAAAGGTGTAGTTTCTGTACTGAAGCATGTTTTATAACATTAAAAAGTGACTTACTATTTTTCATCTCGGATTACGATTTTTGATCAAGTAACTTACTATTTTTGACCAAGAGGGGTAGGCAAGTCTGGTGAGACATCAATTTGGGTCCACACTTGTGTTTGTATCTAATCAAATATGGTTTCCGGTGGAGAATATAGTTTAAAATAGGACTCTATGTAAAATGCACTCAAGATCTTTTCCTTTGAAACAGCTGAGCCAATTTCAACCAAACTGGGGCACAACAGTCCTTGTGTGGTCTTCTTGAAAGTTTGTGATTATGTTCATATAACTTAACATAGGACCCTATGTAAAATACATTCAAAGGTCTTTTATGAAACCACTGAGCTAATTAGTTCCATTCTTGGTCACAATAGTCCTTGGGTGGTCTTTTTCAAAGTTTGTGACTTAAGTTCCTTTCTCATCCAAAATGGCCACCTGCCGAAAACATAGTTTGCAAAGGACTATGCATTCAGAAGGCTTCTCAGAAACCAGAGCAACAACTGTCACACAAATGTATGGGTGGCTCCATTTAAAACGTGTTCATAATGTTTATACATCTTTCAAGGTGCAACCTGCTGGCAACATAACAGCATGATTGCCTCTTTGACTATCAGAAGGCCATAGTCCAGGTAAGCGACACAGGCTCATATGCAAGCATCTAGACTCTGATTTCATTATACTTATTCATCTGTCTCCATAGATGTGTCTTATTCAGTGGATGCTATTTTTAGTCCTGCTCCTAATGAAAATGTTAAAAGCCAGGTTTTTCTACGCTGGTAGAAAGTTCAATATTAGATTTTGTAAATGTTGTTATGAGACCTTTAACTATTTTAAAACTTTCAAATAAGGCATTTGTACATAGTTCAAATGATAATATTGATTAGGATTCACAAGGAAATTTCCAATATGGAGCATGTCACTAGGTACAAGAAAAAAGGGTTTCTGGTAGGGGTGAATGTTTCTAAAGAATAGGAGTCAGATTTTGTTGCAGTGTTTTGATATATTCCTTGAAAGGATTGCTTTGATGCTACTTTAAATGATTTAGCTCAAAGAAAGTCTTTAGTAGCACTAACAAGAAAAACCCTCAAATGTGATACATATTAATAGACCATATCCGAGCTCTGGTATTTTGATTTACCAGACCAATATTACACACGTCACAGTATAAAAGAATTCACGTCTTAGAGCCTAAATGTCATGAAATTGTTTTTAAAGTACATACTTGGTCTTGTGGCACAGACATGTTTGTAATGTAGGGTGGACAAACAATGACTAATGAACCTCCAAGAAAACGAGTTTAACCCCACCGCAATTCTTGCGCCTGTCCCAAGTCAGGAATATGTTGGTGACTGGCTTGTCCGTGTCTTCTTATGAAATTTTAGTTTCTTGATATTTGGGTTATTGGATGTGGTTTGTTTCCATTGATTTATTCACTTTTTTACCTTTTTGGGGCCATTTGGGGCTTGCTATATGGTGTTCCTCACTGTGTTGAAGAACGTACGGTGACCCCTAGATGCTTTGTTTTGTGTCGTTTTAACCTGGATATGGGATGTTGTCTCCTTGACATTTACCCCATTTCCTTTCTTTTTCATACTAAATACCAGAACTCTGATATGGTCTGTTTGAGGGACTTCCATAAAGTTGATGTTACAAGCTTAAGAATTTAAGCTGAAAGCTTTAAATGAAAAATGCAATTTAAAAAAAATTCAAAAATGGAAACCAATAGGCAATATAACTGTAAGGTTCTCTTTAGTTGGGTCAGTATACAGAATGTTAAAGTACATCGTAGGTCCAAATAATGTCAAAGTAGATCGCTAGATCTGCAAGGCTATCAGGATACCAAATCTGAGACATTACACCAGTACCTAGATTTTTAGCATCACTTTAGTCCCATCTTTAGTCCATTGTAGACTGATCTTAAAACATCTTGAGAATGGCTGAATAGATAATAACCAAAGCTGGCATGAATGTTGCTTGTTAGGTGCTGATCATATCTTGTTACTTTGGTGTTTATCAGTCATCCAACATTGGTAGTGCATGAGTAGGCTATATGGCTTTTGTTAGTGACCTATATTTCACGACCTTTTGAGCAGGTTTGGTTGCTCAGTATGATGGACAGTATCTGTTAGTGATAGGTCAGTGATATTTGATATGTGTATACACGACAGTCTGGCATATGATTTTCGCCTCCAACCTCAATTTCAGGGTATTGAATATTATGAGCTTGTTTGGTTTCTCATTATCTATTAATAATAGGTGAATGATATTTCATATGTGGAATTGTATTGGGTAGTTATGGCAGATTTCCCGGATGATTAACGTATTTTATTTGCAATTCTTCAATGAACATACCAATATTCCTCTAGTAACACCTATAAAACTCCTTCTAAACCCCTGTCTTTTGGCTGCTAATCAATTACTCAACAGTCTATAGAATTCTATTGTATACCAATTTGTACTGCCTGAAGGGGATTACCTTGATACACCAGTGATGACAAATTGGTATACAATAGAATTATATAGAAAGTTGAGTAATTGATTAGCAGACAAAAGACATGAGTTTAGAAGGAGTTTTATAGGTGTTACTAGAGGAATATTGGTATGTTCATTGAAGAATTGCTAATGAAATATGTTAATAATCCGGGAAATCTGCCATAATTACAGCTTGCTATATTACTTTTGTCTTTGACCTCAAATTCATGGTCTAGTGAGTATGTTCATAGTATCTATTAGTGGTAGATCAATGATTATGATGTAGATTGGTCTTTGGTAATTGTATGGCTTTTGTCAGTGACCCCAGTGTTAAATTTTTTGGCTTTGGTCAGTTAGATTTATCAATCAAATTAGATGCCAAGCAGTGATGGGCAAGACATCTATTAGGGTCCAAGCTGGCCCTAATATGCCAGCTTAACATATGAATCCTTTAGGGGCAGGTTGCTCAAAGTTGAACTGTTGTGTATTAACTATTGTGTATTAACACGAGCCTCAATGTATGCCTTTACACCCATAAAAAGTGACGCAGTTGTATTATAATTCACTAAATGCAAACAGCCAATCCACAGAAATGGTTCAATATAAAATTTTATCATTGTTCCATGGTGTGGACCCACCTTTCAGAAAATGGACCAGAAGATTGCAGCTTTGTTATGTTACAATTATGTAGGAGTCTCAACTTCAATGATTACAGGAACCAATTAAATAGCAAAATTCTGAGTTTCTTGTGCTTTCCTTTTAAATAAATTACATATGCTATAAAAATTGAGCATTTTTGTTGAGAAACTTAGGCAATAGGAGACTTGAGAAGAGCACCAACAAGCAAAGGATAGCTAGGGTACAGTTAAGGTTTAGGAGGTAAGGTAGGTCCTTTTCTAATAAATACTTTGGATGTAGAGTTTGATGTAGAGAAATATTTTTAAATTATGAATGATATACTGGTATGTGCTCATTTTCAATAATCTTTTTGCATCAGGTTGAACAAATTGAATTGTATTTCTACCTCAATATTAATTTGTAGTGATTCCATGTAATCTTGGGGTGATAATCTTGTTGAAGCTGTCATTTACAATCATGTATAAAAATCCAGGTGCCAAAATTTATTTAAAAAAAAAAAAAAAAAGTCAGTTTTCTGTTACTTGTTACATTTTGATCAAATTGAGGGATATCGAGCCATTATTATTCTAAACTATCAAATTTTGCATTATGTTTTATTAATGGTTAGTTTATACATTATTTTTAAATGATTTGAAATTATAAATTTTTTTTTGCCACTGATGTAATCTGTACAAAATTAAATGGGTGCAAGTCAAAAATATTTCTTGGCTTAAAGAGCTCATGGTCGTGTTCTAAAATTAATTATCTTTATTAATGCAGACTGTAACCCATTTGGGTCGTAGCATTACAAACATGAAATATGAACAAAATAAATATATAATTAGAATATAATTACATCAAGTTGAAGAATAAAATCTAAAGAAATGGCAATAAAATTAAAACTCCTTGGTCTTTTTCAAAAATTTGTAGCCACAAAATGGGAGAGTGTTTGACATTACTGGCAAGTTGATCAGATTTCTTGAACTTGATAATAATAGGCATCTTTTAGGGTTAATAATGTTTTCCTCCAGCAAGACCAAAACCACATATCCAAAATACACCCCACACAGAATCACTTCTGACCATCGACCAATACACTACCACATCTATTTTCATGAAATTACGCATTCCATTTTACAAAATTGCTATACTGGTACACAATTTGAAAACTATTATATTAATATATAATTCAAATGAGAGAGTATAAATTTATACCAACCTTTATTTACAGTTGACTTTGGCTACTGAAGGAGAGGAAGAGAACCTTTGCATTATGGGATGCCAGACTTTGGCTGTTGAAGGAGAAGGGTACCAGTGCAGTTTGTGATGCTAACTCATATGAGCAAGGTATCAGGTTCATTTATAATACCTCACATTATTTGCAACCTTCACGAATATTTCCTGAAATATTCTGCACTGATTATTCAGAATTTGGTATTAATCAATGGCTGGAGAAACTTAAATGATAAACATCTTTTATTGGCAGTCTGAAAATTTTATTAAATCCTCTTTCTTTTGTCACATTATTCATGGTCAAATATTCCTAATGATAAATAAACGAAAAACTGAGTTCAGTTTCCCACAAAAACTTATTACATCTTAATAAAAAAAAAAAAACATCATTAATCTATCAATTTGTTTTGCCCTGCCCGCAACAAAAAGGTCGCAGAAGCTATACTTGGGGATAGCATTTCCGCTGGCGGTGGTGTAAACATTATTGCAAACTATTGTGAATTAACAAGCTTATGTTAGTTGTAGGTCTATAGTATTTGATGTGCAGTTGCATTAGTATGGGTACAACTCAAATCCCTACTTAGTTTATGGCCATGCATGAATGATTACTTAGTTTGTATAGTCTATACCAGTAGTCCTAGGCATTTTATATTTGAGAAGCAGATGCGTCTTGGGGAGTACATGCCGATTCCATGCCCAGATTGTGTCCCAGGACCCTAAGTCACATATGAACGATCACTTTAGCAAAGTTTGTACAGCCTGTACCAGTAGTCATATCCACTTGATATATGACATGCAGTTGCATGTTGAAGAGTACATACTGATTCCATGCTCACATGGTGGCCCTGGTCCCTTAGTCATCATGGTCATGCACGAGTGATCACATCATTTTTTTTCCAAGGAAATTGTAAACACAGTAAAAGAATTATATTTGTGTCCCTGCATTCACGCAGTGGCGACATATAGGGATCACTATCCGTCGTCTGGCGTCGGCATCACAAAAAATTTGTGTCACATTTTTCTCAGGAACCACATATTCCAGCCTTCTGCAATTTGGCATGGAGTATCAGTATGGTGACGTATACCGTGTAAGAGAGTTTTTGATCTCTCGCATGCCAACTTCCTGTTTGACAGAATTTAGAATATTTTTTGCGTCTTGAAAATTTGTGTAAAATTTTTCTCAGGAACCACATATCCCAGCCTGTTACAATTTAGCATGGAGTATCAGTATGGTGACTTATACAGTATAAGAGAGTTTTGGATCTCTCGCATGCCCACTTCCTATTTGACAGAACTTGCAATATTTTTTTGCGTCTTGAACATTTATGTCATATTTTTCTCAGGAACCACATATCCCAGCTTTCTGCAATTTGACATGGAGCATAAGTATGGTGACCTTTACCATATAGCAGAGTTTGGGATCACTCGCATTCCAACTTCCTATTTGACGGAATTTAGAATATTTTTTTCAGTCAGCGTCACAAAAAATTTCTGTTGCATTTTTCTCAGGAACCACATATCCCAGCCTACAGCAATTCAACATGGAGTATCATTATGGGGACAATAACCCTGTAACAGAGTTTAGGATCTTTCAAATGCCAACTTCCTGTTTGACAGGACTTAGAATATTTTTTTGTATCTTGAAAATATCTGTCACATTTTCTCAGGAATCACATATCCCAGCCTTCTGCAATTCAACATGAAGTATCGGTATCAGGAACTGCACAGTGTAAGAAAGTTTTGTATCTGTCACATGCCCACTTCCTGTTTGACAGAACTTTTTTCGCATCTTAAAAATTTATCGCATTTTGTCTAGAACCACATATTCTTGCCATCTGCACCTACGTTTGGGGTATCAGTAAAAGGTCCTATACTATTTCGCAGTCAACACGTCTTCCCTGAAAGACTTACTACTAAGTTTATTATACCCCCCGCAACAAAGTTGGGGGGGGGGATATATTGGAATCACCCTGTCCGTCTGTCCGTAGACATTTTTTGTCAGCCCGGCACCTGAATCGGTTTTCAGGGGCTTCGGCTACAGAGCTGCCGGGCGCGTCCCCAAGTGGTGGATAGGGGAATGCCCTGTCTATGCGGGGTAGTCAGGTTATAATACGGAAAGCCTGACCGCGAACCATTGTAGCCAAACTGTGTGGAGAAACGCCACGCTCCATGCAGTATAAAGACCCCTTCTATATTTCTCTAAAGAGAGCAGACGCACTGGGTGTCGTATGGAAGGCCAAATTTCCTGCCCCTACCCATTTCTCCAATTTTCCAGTGGCAGTCAAAAGTCGTTGCCCAGGTTGTCCCTTCCACCTTTATTTCTTTCTTCTGATACTTTCAATTTTTTGAATTGATTAACTTGTTCTCGTCCTGATATAGCTGAAATATTGCTCATTGGACGTTAAACTCTAACTAATCAATCAATCAATCATTTTTTGTCAGGATCTTATCTCGGAAACCCTTCGATATTTCTCAATAAAATTTTGTATGCATGTTAGTAATCATAAGAACTTGTGCATCTCCTATTTTCAGATTGATTCATTATACCCCCTGCAAACAAAGTTTGGGGGGCTATATAGGAATCACCTTGTCTGTGTCTGTCCGTCCGTCTGTCCGTCCGTCTGTCCACACTTCTCGTAAGCGCAACTCCTCTTAAACCACTTGAAGGATTTTGATGAAACTTTACACAAAGGAAGG
>MJUU01005004.1:19683-32307 GCA_002080025.1 Modiolus philippinarum
AGTTACCAAAAATCTAATAGTAGAGCGCTATGTTAACTTTTCATAAGGAATCCTTTGAAAAAAATTGCATCAAAATCGGACTAAAAATAAAAAAATTAATTTTTTGAAATTCGCCCCTTTTGGGCCCCATTTATCTCGTGAACGGTACATGCCACGTGAAATCCGTTGGCATACCCCAGATTGGAAATTTTCTAAGGAGTTTACTGAAAGAAACCCCATCAAAATCCAACAAATAATAAAGATTCTACAGTCAAATATGTGAAAACACCTAATTTAACCCCTTTTGGCCCCTTTTTTTAAAACGGGTGGGGCCACAATGACCAAAACTTACCCAAGCATTCCTTTTGTGCCAAGGAACATTGTGTAAAAATTTCACAAGGATTGATCATCTGGAACTTAAGTTATTGGCCAAAAACAAAAGTGTCTACAGACGACGACGACAACGACAACGACAACGACGACGACGACAACGACGACGACGACGACGACGACAGCACCATACCATTATACGACCGCAAAAATTTTTGCGGTCGTATAAAAACTGTATCAAAATCGGACTAAAATAAATAAAATAAAATTTTTGAAAATTGCCGATTTTGGGCCCCATTTATCTCCTGAACGGTACATGCCACGTAAAATCCTTTGACAAACTACTAATAAGAAATTTGATTAGGAACACAACGCAAGAAACCCTATCAAAATCCAATAAATAATAAATATTCTACAGCCAAATATGTGAAAACACCCAATTTTTCCCTTTTTCGCCCCTTTTTTGAAAACGGGAGGGGCCAAAATGGCCAAAACCCACCCCAGCCTTCCTTTTGTGCCAAGGAACATTGTGGTAAAATTTCATAAGGATTGGTCAACTGGAACTTAAGTTATTGACCCAAAACAAAAGTGTCTACAGACGACGACGCCGGACGACAACGACAACACCAGACGACGACAGCGCCATACCATTATACGACCTCAAATTTTATGCGGTCGTATAAAAACAAAATGCATGGTGCACATCTTCGACATATACTGAAGCATTCCTGCAAGTTTGGTTGAAAAGTTCAAAGCGGCTTAGGAGGAGATGCGGATAATGCTTAAAATTTTTTTAGCCATACAGACAGACGCAAGACGACGGCTAGTGATCCCCATGTGTCGACCCTACGCTAGGTGCAGGCGACACAATAAATTTTCAAATGTTTAAAAGCTCAGCAAGCCTCGCTTTCAAACATTTGCAAAATTTATTCAACTCGATGTGAGAAATTTTATAATAAATTAGTTCTCATTATGGAAACTATATATCTCAGACACCCAAGGATAAGATTTCAATATTTCTCTGACAAGGCTTGCCGAGTCAGAGAACCATTGATATCTTACCCGAGGGTGTCTGAGATTTTAAAATCTTGCATTTTCGACGGTGTTTGATTGTTTTTCTCACAGTTACAAACAAAATACAAGTTTCTGTACAACTGGACTATAGTTGACGTCTGCCATGTCTAAGCAACTTACTATGACGTTGATAACATCATAATGTATTTCCTCGCGTGAAATTCTTATCTCACCCGTGGGTTGAGACAAGGATATCTCAAACGGCTAAAAATAGGTACTGGCTTGTCTCAAATGTGAGAAAATAAATGTCTGAAATATTCTTTATCAAGATAACGACTGTAAGAAGAAGATCAGTCTCAATTTACATAGCTGCAAGATGGGGAACAACAGTAATAAGTAGAGTAATTGTAAACTTGATTCAAATTTCAAAATTCAATGAAATCAAGAGTAATCTGTTCACCTGAGAGTGAAAACACAACAAAATCATGTTACAATCAAAGCATGGAATGCTGTTAAGGCAGGTTCCTGGGTATTCCAGAAGTTCTGTAATTATATTACTGTGTTGCTGAAATCTTGACATTTAATTTTTTCAAGAATTAAAATCCGAAATTTTCCTTCCGGGTTTAGGTTGTCTTTTCAGTTTTTATATGGGTTGTTGGCAATTTATTTAAAACTCTATATTTATTTACATTTCATTGTCTTGCTCCTCTTTGTTCGTATACGTACATGTAAGTATTCCAAAGTACAAGCCGGAGTACAAGTGTAACACTCGGTGGCTTAATTAATGTTGATATTTCCAATTTTGTCACTTCCTCTGTCAAGTCATCTAGTTCTTAAGTTTCATTATTTTTGCATATGATTAAATAACTCGATAACGAAGTCACTGTAAATTTACTATCTACATATGGGCATTTCGACAACTTATGTCTCGTCAGTGCAAGCTACTGAGAATGGTAGGTTGTGCTCAGCTACAAATAACAAAACACCGAAGTTACTGTGAATAATGTAAACAGAATTTCAGCATTTTGAGTCCGAAGTCGAGCACTACGTTTGTGTCCCTCTGTTTCTCTATGGCGAACAACGTCATTTCATCCTCCATGCACTAAGGCAAAGGTTATGCCACACAACAGAAACACTGCGTGTATATATTTATCACTCTTGCTCAAAAAGTCCATCTCTTTTATCCATGTATTTTGGAATATTGAATTGTATCTACCCTTTTCGCGGAGGCGACGCCATTTTGTCGTGTTCTCGCGTAATCTCGTTAGGCAGGGCCTTTGTTTACCTCGCAGGTGATTGGAACAGCCAATATTTACTTCCGGTGTAACGGAAAAATATTTTTGAGAGAAAATTTTAATATCGGGAGCTTTCAGATGCATATCGGTAGACGTGAGACCGGCTGCCGAAACCGGTAGCCTCACGGTGAGACCGGTAGGGTTAACAACTCTGGTTACAACAGCGAAACTAGAAGTTACTATGTATCCATTCATAAAAACTGCGCGCCACAGGAAATTTTTATGAATGAACCGAATCGTGAATTTCGAGTGTCAGTTTAAGTGCTCTGAGATTAAAAAAGCAAAGTATCTCTTAAAAGATATTAAATAAATACAATAAACACATAAAACGATGTAGTTGATCATGAAATGGACACTGTATCGCCACATGAATGGATTATTTTTTGTGCCTTCGTATGAATAACTGGTAAGCCGTACGCGTTTTTAATGATAGTCTGGATCATTCCGATTCTTTTCATACAAAGTAGTCTCCTTAATGTAAGAGTCCGGTTGAAACAGACTTTTTTCAAGATGGCTTTACCTGACAGCTAGAAGGCAGAGAACCTGCCTTAAAAACTATGAAAAGACAATAACTTAACAATTATATTTTAAAGCATAGTTTGGCTCCTAAATTTTAAGTTGGGCCCTATCTTTCAAGCTTGTAAGGGCTGTTCCAGCAAAACATACATGGGATGGGGGGGAAGGCACTTAAAAATTGTCATGACCACCCATAGATGCAAAATAGGATTTTTTTCTATTTGCTCATGAATTCTGACTTGAATAATAACACCCACCCATAGCAGCAATTTTAAAGTGCCTTCCCCCGTCCCATGTATGTTTTTCTGGAACAGCCCTAACAGTTAAACTGACATTTTAATGTTTATAATATAACATTATAATGTTTTTTATATTCTACACTCTTGTTTTTCTTGTATTAAGCTTTAATGGTTTTATATTGATATTTTATATATTTATCATAACTATTCAATTTACATAACAGTTTTTGCCACAATATAGCTGAAATATTGCTGAAGTTGGCGTAAAATATCGATCAATCAATCTTCAATTTTTAGTAGCCCAGATGGCTCCTCTAGTATAAATTTCCAGCATCTTGTCTGTAATGGTTTGCTATAAAGTTATGGGTATTATAATGTTAGCTATTGACATTGTGGATGCATCCAATCAGCTCTATAGATTATACCCTGAAAGGTGATTAAAATGTGATGGCAAACGTGGGGAAAACTAAACATTCCCATTAATGAGGGGCACATTTTCAATATAAATTTAGATACCCTGTGAAGTTTCAAGTATTTGGATGAAAAAGTTTTGATTTCACTTAATTGTTACATAATTGCCCTCTCCTGCAATCTGCATGTCATTCAAAAACTTAAAGATCATATGAAATTATCTTGTTAGGATGATTTTGACCTTCCTATTATATAAAGATATCTATATTTTGGTGAATGGATACTAATGCAATGGTTTATTTCTTACGCCGTAAAATAATTTCCTAAGTCACGATTTTCTGCATAAATAAATAAAGGCAGACATTATTGAAAAAAATATATCAATATGATAGCTATGGATATATACATGTATAAAATATTTTGCCTTCTTAACTGATTTGATGGGTGGAAAAAATTTCATATGTATTTGAATATCTTATCAAGAACAGATTTTATCTTATACATCTAACTCTGTGTAGTGAAAGAAGAAGTCTCATTTCCTAAATGGGAGGGTAAAGAGATTTGTAGTTAAAATTATACTTACTTAACAATGTCTCTGAGGGTCACTTTTTCATTCTCGCTGCCTGCAAAAGATAAATCACAAGATCAAAACTTTAATCGCCACTCTCCTTAAAGAATGAATACAGTGCAAAGGTATGAATTAAATGATTCTTTACAAGATTTAACTGATGAGCATATATTACAATTAAATACAGGGTTAGGGTACATACATATTTTCTACCATTAAAAAGTACTTTTCAAGGACTTTCACAGCATATTTTTTTTCATGAACAGGACATTTTTTACACTTTTGGGAATGTGCTTGTATTTTTGGATTCATGGTTACTGGGTATAAGTTTTTTTTGTTTTATTTTTTTTACAGATTTTCTTTTTCATTTTTTTTTTAATCTTTCAATGATCCTCGTTCTAAGAAAATTACACTGCAGAACAATTTTTTTTTTCTTTATCGATAATATTGTAGCTTTCAAGGGCTTTTAAGGAACATTTCCACATTTTAAGTACTTTCAAGTCCTTGATTTCTTTCTTTCAATTTCAAGTACTTTCAAGGATTTTAAGCAGGTGTACGAACCCTGTAGTAAACAATTAGTGCAGAGCAAAGAAATTCAGTTACTCCCATTACCAATGACGCTATTTAACTACAAAATTCACCTTTCATTTAATTTACAAGTGAATTAATGTTGCTATCTCTCGCTTCAGAGATGAAACAGGTGAAATAAAAACGACCTCATTATATCAATACTGTAAATATCTGTGCTTCGGTAATCTCAGAAGAAAAGTACCCTAGTTTTCAAAAGGTCATAGTGACTATGTATTCTGTTAGAATGTAATGTAAAATCTTTGAAAAATACCTTCTTCTATATACAATTCCTATGCAGATAGGTTGAATTTTTTTGAACATTTTAATAAGTGAAAATAAGAACCAATATATTGTTTGTCTTGAACTGGAACTCAGGTTCAAGTTTCCTTTAATAATCTGGACAGAGGGAGAGACAAACTAATCAAACAAACTTTTCCTCTTAACTCATTGAGTGGGCATTACAGTCAAACTTTGATGGGTCAAACACCCAAGGGACCGATTTAAATAGTTCGAGGCAAAGGGGTGTTCGAGATATCAAGGTCGAACTACATTGTATGTTAAAAATTGAACAAAGGGACCACAACCAGAGGCTCCCTGGAGCCTATATCGCTCACCTGGCTTTCAGTTGCCACAATCAAGCTAACATTGTAAATTATACAGTTGAACTTCAGTCTCTCAAACTTTGGTAGAGCAAACACCACCATTAACTTGGACTCTATTTTAAGTCTGATCATGTTTTACTGTATTTCTTTGTTGGGCTTTTTTGACAAATTGTCTTGCTAAGGACCATTTTCGACACCAGTTTTGAAGTCGAGACATCATTTGGTAAATGGCAGTCAACAACAAATATCTTTAAGTTACGACATCAATATCTATTTGGAAAACAAATTTCATTGAAATCGAACAATGTTGAATTTTTCCACCTTTTTGGCGGCCATTTCGAAAATGGCAGTCATCAAACAATTTTCAAAACCGGTTTTGCAGTAGTGACATTAATATCCACTTGGAAACCAAATTTCATTGAGATCAGACAATGTTGATTTGGCAGCCATTTTGAAAATGGCGTTCAACGAACATTTTTAATATCAGTTTTGAAGTTGTTACATCAATACCTATTTGGAAACCAAATTTCATTGAAATCGGACAATGTTGAATTTTCCTGCTTTTTTGGCGGCCATTATGAAAATGGCAGTCAACAAACAATTTTCAACACCGGTATTGCAGTAGCAACATCAATATCCACTTGGAAACCAAATTTCATTGAAATCAGAAAGTATTGAAATTTCCCGCCTTTTTTGGTGGCCATTTTGAAAATGGCGGTCAACGAACAATTTTTATCATCAGTTTTGAAGTTGCTACATCAATACCTTTTTTGGAAACCAAATTTCATTGAAATCGGACAAAGTTGAATTTTCCGACCTTTTTGGCGGCCATTTTGAAAATGGTGGTCAGCGAAAAATTTTTAACACCGGTTTTGAAGTCACAACATCAATATCTATTTGGAAACCAAATTTCATTGAAATCGGACAATGCTGAATTTTCCTGCCTTTTTTGGCAGCCATATTGAAAATGGCGGTCAACCAATAATTTTCAACATCAGTTTTGAAGTCGCCACAGCATTGCAAACATTTTATCAATTGACACTTAACCTTTATCTTCTATAGTTTTGGAAATAAAAGATGAAAAATATGAAAATTTTGAAAATTCGTGAAAAAAGGGCAATAACTCCTACAAGGGTTTTTGGATTATCTTCAAAATTTCAGGGTGGGTAGATCTTGACATGCTGAACATTTTTGCAATTTAAAGTTGACTTGTATCTCTTATAGTTTTTCTGATAAAAAATTAATAAAGTTAAAATTTTGCAAATTTTACAGAAAAAGGGCAATAACACCAAGATGGGTTTTCGGATTTTCTACAAAATTGCAGGGCAGGTAGATCTTGCTATGCTGATCATTTTTGCCCCATGTCAGATTTTTGATATCTGTAATGGTTTTTGAGTTATTTGCAAAAAACAGCAATTTACCCCTATGTTCTATTTTTAGTAACAGCAGCCATTTTGTTTGGTCATCGGACTAATCGAACACAATTTTTAAACTGCATACCCTGGTGATGCTTCAGGCTTAGTTTGGTTACAATTGGCTCAGCAGTTTCAGAGGAGAAGATTTTTGAAATTGTTGACGGACGACGGAAGACGGACGCAAAGTGATGGCAAAAGCTCACATGGCTTTTTAGGCCAGGTGAGCTAAAAAGGGTTGTAGGGATCCATGGAGTTCGATTTATTTCAGTTCGAGCCATCAAAGTTTTACTGTAGTTGTTTTAAAATAGATTGAAAAGATGTAGTAGCTACAAATATTGGAAAAGCAATCTTTTAGGAGGATTGAATTTTGTTTATTTTGTTAGTAAGAGTTAAATCAACATGAATTTAATAAACTTGTATAGGAATATATAGAATACTATGCAAATACTTATTAAAATTATCTGAATGCATGAAAATTTCTCCCAAGGAAATAACTTTAAAACAAAATCTATGTAATTGCATCCCCATGAAAAATAGTAATTGAACAGTTTTTCTAAATTTAGTTGAAATGTATGGTATAAGCATTTTTATTACCTGTATCTGTGACAGGTATTGATGTAAAATTTTATGATATAAGTATATTCAAGCGTACAAAGTGTGCGCAAACAGCAGAAATTTAGTAGTAGAGATATACATGTAAGAAAATATACACCATACATGTATGTTGAAGAACGACACCAGCACCAACACCAACACCATACATGACTTAAAAATAGGATGAACCTGATGAGTACCCTTCAGCACTGTGTAAACACGCTTTAGCTGACCTCGTTGTACGTTTAGATGTAACTGGTTCTTCCACATCAATATTTTCCATGCCTCCGGCATCCATTTGATGCTGCATTCTTTTTGCCTCTTCTAAACATTTCTCCACATGTTGATCATACTGGTTTTTATTTCTGCAAACTTTGTCACACACATAACATGTCAGGTCAATTCTGAAAATATTAAATATATAACATAATATTAAGCTACACTTGACGTATAAAAATGGAAAATTTTGTTGTTTAATGTTTCAAATAAGCTTCTCATGGTTTGAAAAACCTCGAAAATCTGAAACCAGAGGCTCCCAGGAGCCTGTATTGCTCACCTGGCTCTCAGTTGCCACAATCCAGCTCACATTATAAGTTATACAGTTGAACCTCAGTCTCTCAAAGTTTGGTAGCTCGAACACTACCAATATCTTCAACTTTATTTTAAGTCTGATCATGTTTTACTATATTTCTTTGCTGGGATTGTTTGAAAAAAAGATGTGTTTGCGAAACACTACATATGCCCCCAGATTCTACAGTAAAATATATGAAAATACCCAATTTTATCCCTTTTTGACCCCTATGACCTTGACCTTTGACCTAATTTTTTTGCATATTTATGTTCCTCTTGACAAAACCTATACACTTGCCAAGTATTAAAAGTCTATCTTACATAGTTCAAAAATTGTTTATTACCATAAAAACACCCAATTTAACCCCTTTATTCTGAAACAGATGAAGCCCCTTTAGGCCTCTTGTTTATTGAAATGGTTTTAATTGTTAAAAGTATCTATTTAAACATGCTATCAGAAACTTACAGAAAAATACTGCATAAAGATCCGACAAAAAATTAAAAAATTCATTTTTTTCCATTTGCCCCCCTTTGGGCCTCTTGTTTCTCAAAACGGTAAATGCTACCTCAAATCTGTAGACATACTCGAGTTGCACAATTTCATTAGCAATAACATAAAACAAACCCCCTCTCAATACGATAAATAATAAGGATTCTACAGTCAGATATGTGAAAACAGCCGAATTCGCCCCCTTTTAACCTCTGTGACCTTGACCTTTGACCTGAACTTATTTGTTTTTGCATATTTATGTTCCTCTTGACTAGACCTACACACATGCTAAGTATCAAAAGTCTACCTTATATAGTTCAAAAGTTATAGCCAAGGCTAAAGTTTCGGATGCACACACAAACAGACAGACAGACAGACAGACAGGACAAAAACAATATGCCCCTCGATCCTCGATCTGGGGGCATAAAAATGTTCTTGCTAAGGACCACTTTCAACACCAGTTTTTAAGTTGAGACATCAACAATTTTTAACACATATTTTTAAGTTACGACATCAATCTCTATTTGGAAACAAAATTTCATTGAAATTGGACTATGTTGAATTTTCCTGCCTTTTTTGGCGGCCATTTTGAAATGGAGGTCAACAAACAATTTCAAATCCGGGTTTGAGGTCCCAACACAAATATCTATTTGAAACCAAACTTCATTGAAATAGGACAATGTTGAATTTTCCCACCTTTTTTGGCAGCCATTCTGAGAATGGCTGTAAGCGAACAAATTTTAACATCAGTTTTGAAATTGCGACATCAATACCTAATTGGACACCAAGTTTCATTGAAATCTGACAATGTTGAATTTTCCCACCTTTTTTGGTGGCCAGTCAACAAAAAATTTTCAAATCTGGTTTTGAGTCCCAACATCAATATCTATTTGGAAACCAAATTTCATTGAAATCGGACAATGTTGAAATTTTCGCCTTTTTTGGCAGCCATTTGAAAAAGGGAGTCAACAAACAATTTTCAACACCAGTTTTGAAATAGCCACATCAATATCCACTTGGAAACCAAATTTCATTGAAATCGGACAATGTTGAATTTTCCCTTCTTTTTCAGTGGCCATTTTTAAAATGACAGTCAATGATCAATTTTTAACATTGGTTTTGAATTTACGACATCAATACCTATTTGGAAACCAAATTTCAATGATATCTGACTATGTTGAATTTTCCCCAACTTTTTTGGTGGCCATTTTGAAAATGGGAGTCAACAAACAATTTTCAAATCCGGTTTTGAAGTCCCAACATCAATATCTATTTGGAAACCCAATTTCATTGAAATCGAACAATGCTGAATTTTCCAGCCTTTTTTGGCAGCCATTTTGAAAATGGCGGTCAACAAATGATTTTCAAATCCCATTTTTGAAGTTGCAACATCAATAGCTATTTGGAAACCAACTTTCATTGAAATCGGACATTGCTGAATTTGCCTGCCTTTTTTGGTGCAGTCAATGACCACTTTTCAACACAAGTTTTGAAATAGCAACATCAATATCTAAATGTATTTGGAAACCATTTGACAATGTTGAATTTTCCCGCCTTTTTCGGTGGCCATTTTTTAAACGGTGGTCAACGAACAATTTCTAACATTGGTTTTGAAGTTGCAACATCAATACTTATTTTGAAACCAAATTTATTTGAAATCGGACAATGTTGTATTTTCCTGCCTTTCTTGGCGGCCATTTTGAAAATGGTGGTCAACGAATGCTTTTCAACACCGATTTTGAAGTCGCAACATCAACATGAGGTTCTTCTTCTTCTGTTGGTTTGAGGGGCGACTTACTATTAAAGTAATTGCGCCCTTGCTCACATTTTCGGTATCAAAGTACCCTTTTCATGTCATAATTTTAGACATTGCAATGGCGTTACTTTGTGTTTTTTGGCGAGTTAATTAAATACTTGCTTAAAAAAAATTCTAAGGTGATTTTTTTAAATGTTTTTTATACGTGTGTGCATATTGATTTCTATGTGCGTACATGTAATATGTTACTCTATCAATCAATTGGATTTTTGTAATGTAATTAAAAAATTCTCTAATGTTTTGATTAAATACATGTTGGATGCATTTATATATTTATCTTTTGTATGGACTTGCGTAATACATTCCCCCTTTTTGACATGGCTCCTCGCACAAGATCCTTTTCCCATCATATTTTAGTACATATTATATCCACTAATAATAGAGTAAATACTACTGTAGTTTCTGAGCATTGAAAGGGAGAGGGAACTATCTCCCTCGCACTTTCACTACCAGACAAATATATGATTACTGGGCTGGATATAATACATTTCATACAGTTTTAAATATTATTGAATATTTTTAATTAAGTTATGAACCTAAAGCCACTCCCTTTAAGGATCAATTATGCCAGGTCCGTAGAACTAAGACAAGTACTGCCCCGATTAGAATAAAAGTATGTTAGATTGCATGAGGTTGCACGCGTTGTTGTGCTAGGTATACCCCCACTCATTGAAATAAATCACCCAAGCAGTAGCTGAGAAAGGGTGACGAAAATTTTCATTATGTTCAATAAAGGGAAAAATGGCTAAGTCCCACCTAACAGGAAGTTGATATCATAAGGCGACCAAAATGGGAGACAACGCATTCCCCTATATATAAAGTTAAATACCAAATTTAAAATAAATCGGCCCTGCAGTAGCTGAGAAAAATGCAGATTTTGAAGTCGCACCATCAACATGAGGTTGCACACGTTGTTGTGCTAGGTATACCCCACTCATTGAAATCAATCCTCCAAGCAGTAGCTGAGAAAAGTGTGACGAAAATTTTCACTATGTTCAATAAAGGGGAAAATGGCAAAGTCCCGCCAAACAGAAAGTTGATATCATACGGCGACCAAAATGGGAGACGACGCATTCCCCCTATATATAAAGTCAAATACCAAATTTGAAATAAATCAGCCCAGCAGTTGCTGAGAAAAGTGCGACAAATAATACAGTAAAAATTCAAAGTCCCGTAAACAGGAAGTTGATATCGGGGAGCACTAAAATCACTTACAAAACACAACTCATGACAACAAAGCAGCATATAAAATTTCAAATGAATTCCTTCAAAATGTGACAAAAAATTTCACTATTATGACAAATACAGTAAAAATTGATGGGTGTTCCATGGAACACTTGTGTCGCCTACACTACAGAAGAGCCATTTCTGGCCAAGTGAAACTCTAATATCTGTAAAATCAAAATTTTAAGTCTCAGGTGCACAATTATCTTGAGTTATCGTACGACATAGAGCTAATTCTCAAAATATGCACTTTTTCATATAAAAATGAAGCTTTTTCCCAAAAATCATTTTCATATTTTCCACAAAAACGAAAGGGAGCTTCCTTTGGTAAAGTTCAATCTTGAGTATCAAAATCATTAAAATCCCTGAAGGTAATCTTGAGTTATCGTACTACATAGAGCTAATTCTCAAAATATGCACTTTTTCATATAAAAATGAAGTTTTTTCCCAAAAATCATTTGCAGATTTTCCACAAAAACGAAAGGAAGCTTTCTTTGGTAAAGTTCAACCTTGAGTATCAAAATCATTAAAATACCTGAAGGCAATCTTGATTTATTGTACGACATAGAGCTAATTCTCAAAATATGCACTTTTTCATATAAAAATGAAGTTTTTTCCCAAAAATCATTTTCCGATTTTCTTCAAAAACGAAAGGGAGCTTCCTTCAGTCAAGTGCAACTTTGATTGAAAAAATCATAAAAATCCGTATAGGCATTCTTGAGTTATCGTACGACATAGAAAACGCTGACGGACTGACGGACAGACAGACGGACGGACGGACAGACTGATTACTATAGGGCGCCGCCATTTCATGGCGGGGCCCTAATAATAACTAGAAGACTGGCAATGTCAGAAAGGGCCCCGCCGTGAAGTGCATCTATGAGTAAAAGAATCATAAAAATCCGTGCAGGCAATCTTGAGTTATCGTGCGACATAGAGGTATTTCTCAAAATATGCATTTTTTCATATAAAAACAAAGTTTTTTCCCAAA
>MJUU01005004.1:32333-46401 GCA_002080025.1 Modiolus philippinarum
ATTTTCCTCAAAAATCAAAGGGAGCTTCCTTTGGTCATGTTCAACTTTGAGTACAAAAATCATAAAAATCCGTGCAGGCAATCTTGAGTTATCATGCGACATAAAGGTATTTCTCAAAATATGCATTTTTTCATATAAAAACAAAGATTTTTTCCCAAAAATCATTTTCCAATTTTCCTCAAAAATCAAAGGGAGCTTCCTTTGGTCATGTTCAACTTTGAGTACAAAAATCATAAAAATCCGTGCAGGCAATCTTGAGTTATCATGCGACATAGAGGTATTTCTCAAAATATGCATTTTTTCATATAAAAACAAAGTTTTTTCCCAAAAATCATTTTCCGATTTTCCTCAAAAATCAAAGGGAGCTTCCTTTGGTCATTTTCAACTTTGAGTACAAAAATCATAAAAATCCGTGCAGGCAATCTTGAGTTATCATGCGACATAGAGGTATTTCTGAAAATATGCATTTTTTCATATAAAAACAAAGTTTTTTCCCAAAAATCATTTTCCGATTTTCCTCAAAAATCAAAGGGAGCTTCCTTTGGCCATGTTCAACTTTGATTACAAAAATCATTAAAATCTGTGCAGGCAATCTTGAGTTAACGTACGACATAGAAAACGCTGACGGACAGACACAGACGGACAGACAGACGGACAGGCTGATTACTATAGGGCGCCGCATGGCGGGGCCCTAATAAGCTATTTTGGCTCAGTGAACCCCTTAAATCTGTAAAATCAAAATATTACATATCAGATGCACAACAAGATCAGGTGAACAACATATCCTGCAAGTTTGTTTTGAGTCGGACTTATAGCTATGATGGAGTTGAGGATTAACTAACTACAATAACAAATGAGCAACTTTGTCTCAATGAATCTTTAAAATACATTGTATGTAAACAAAATTCTAAGTATCAGGTGCACATCTACACTAGATGAACAACATATCCTAAAAGTTTGGTTGGAATTGGACTAGCAGTTTGGAAGGAGTTGCGGATTCAAAACTGACAGACTAACAAATGAGCAATTTGGGCTCTGTGATCCTCAAAAATCTGCAAAATTAAAATTCTAAGTATCAGGTAAACATCTACACTAGATGAATTACATATCCTGAAAGTTTGGTTGGAATTGGACAAGCAATTTTGAAGGAATTGTGGATTCAAAACTGACAGACTCACAAATGAGCAATTTTGACTCTAGGTGAACAACATATCCTGAAAGTTTGGTTGGAATTGGACTAGCAGTTTTGAAGGAGTTGCGGATTCAAAACCGACAGACTCACAATGGCTCCATGAACCTCAAAATCTGTAAAATCAAAATTCCAAGTATCAAGTGCACAACTACACCAAGTGAACAACATATCCTGAAAGTTTGGTTGGAATCGGACTAGAAGTCTTGAAGGTGTTCAAAAATCGACGGACGAAATAAGACAACGGATAGTAAGGCCATGTAAAATTAATTATCTGGTTCTCAGATACCGCCGCATGGGCAAAAACCTTGCCGCTGGCTCGTATTTATTGCCCCAAAAAAATAAATACAACGGTAACAAAATCCGCGTTCAAATTTTCCCGCTTTTTCACTTGAATTGATCAAAGAGAGACAACTCAAATTTCATTCGAAGCTCTCTTGAATTTTCGTTTTCTTTGAAGAAATCGCTACTTCCGGTTTACATTCCGGATGGTTTTGTCAACAACAAAACGAAAGTTGATTTCGCTGACAATTTTGACGGGTTTTCGTGCGTTAACCCATCTATAATTGTGAATTTGGCGGATTAAACAACCGTAAAGGAAATTATGAAAAGGGAGTATGGCGAGTCTGCCTGAAATACCAGAAAACAGAGATCCTTTAAAGCAGGAGAATGTTTTGAACTCCAGTTTGAGAAGGGTCTCTAGAGATCTTGTTCTGAACTCGGGGGAAAAAAGGATCTGTCATTGCATTCACTGGAAGGGGATCCCACTATCATTTTGCTCATTGGAAGAATTTATTTTTGTGACTTCCTTGATAGATTTACCTCTATCTAAATGGTCAGTGTATCTGACTGTAATCCTTCCACTTGTACTGCTGTCACCAACTTGTGACCAAGTAAATAATACAAATACACCTTATTTACCGCATCCCATTGGATCTAATCAAGGTTCATCAATTACTCCCCTGTCTATAAGGGAGTCTAACTCAATTTTCTCCAGGAATTTCTTTCAGGTGACACATCCTGGTGAGGTATATATCGGATCTGTCTTTTCTTTACCTGTTTAAATTTCATGTCTTTGATGATTCCAGTTTGATTTGATTCAAGATTCATGATGCTACTCTATTTATGGTATGATCAATATACATTTTTCTTTTCTGTGTGGTACTTATGTGATGTAGGGACTACATATATTGTCCTTGTGTATATATTTGTGTTTTTCATTGTCTTTGGAGTATTATTTTTTTACTTATGGTTTTGTTCTCTCTTACCTTTATATACTTTATCATATTTTAATATTTATTCATAAAACATGTAAAAGCTAAAAAGTTAACAATGGAGTATGGATGAGCATACAAAATAAATACATAAATTAAATACCCTCCCTCCCTCACCATTTTTTTGAAAGACATTATCTGAGAACCAGATAATTAATTTTACATGGCCTAATCATATTTGTCAACTCTGCTTACAGCAGGCGACACAAAAACTAAAGTCCCGTCAAACAGGAAGTTGATATCAGAGAGAACTAAACATAGAAAGCAGCCACAGCCTGCTAAGCTCACCTCGTTGCCCAGCATTGTCACATGTTGCACATGTCAGTAATCACATGTTGCACATGTCAGTAAACATGAATGGACTATAATCATTCTTTATAACAGATTCAGTCATGCATAAATTGTAGTTTACAGACTGCATCTGAAGCATGAATTGTTGTTGTCATCCCAAAATGCATCATACATACCAATATGGTTGATGTGGGCCATATCAGTAAGCTGGAATGGACTTAAACCATTCTACCTAACCAGTCGCTCATGCATAAAATGTTGGTCAGAGACAGCATCCAAAGCATGCATTGTTGTTGTCATCCCAAAATGCATCATACATACTAATATGCTTGATGCATTGAGAAGGGTATAATAATGTAATAAAATTTACAAATACATGTACATGTATGTAACTGCATACTTAGCTGGATTTTCTTTGTCACTATCCTCATCTTCAATAACAAAATCAACATCTTCATCTAAAAAAATGTTTTAAATATTAATATATTTGGTAATTAAATGAAGAACTTAGTTATTTGATTTGGACTTTTAAACAAAAAGTAATTGTGATAAAGTTATAGCACGGCATTGAAAGCTTACCTTCTGTACTGCTGTCCAAACTTCTTTCCTAAAAGAGTTTAGCTTAGTTCTATAATTTTCACAATGCTCCTTTTTTTCAAGATAACAGAGACTAAAGTAATTAAAATTCCAAATATTTAAATCCCCTCTTTTTCTAAATCCTATTAGGCAATTACTAATAATATGTTTGTTTGCCAATCTCCATTCCATCATAGTTAGTAAGAAGGAAGGCATTATAGAAAAAATATCTTTTTATTGATATTAAAATTTTTGTTTGAAAATTTGGTTGTATTTGTACTATTTAAAAAATTCAAAAAACAATATATTTCTCTATATTATATATAGCAATTCTTTTTTTAAATTAGGACCAATTTTTATCAGTAGGTATGAGAACAAACAAGCATCATTATTGGTACTGAAAATGTCTTGTGGAGCTCTTTTATATGTAGATTCAATTCAATTATACATGTAAATACTTAGTAGTAAGTCCTCCACGGAAGACATGTGTCGCCTGTGTAATAACACTAATAGTAAGTTACGTGAAACAGGAAGTGGGCATGCAAGAGATCCCAGACTCTCTTACACTTTATAGGTCCCCATACTGATACTCCATGCAAAATTGCAGAAGGCAGGGATATGTGGTGTCTGAGAAAAATGTGACAGAAATTTTCAAGACTCTAAAAATATTCTAAGTTCAGTCAAACAGGAAGTGGGCATTCCAGAGATTCAAAACTGTATTACTTGGTATAGATCCCCATACTGACACTCCATGCTAAATTACAGAAGGCTGGGAGTTGTGGTTCCTGAGTAAAATGTGACAGAAATTTTTTGTGACACCAATTGCCAAAAATATTCTATTTTCCGTTTAACAGGAAGTGGCCATCAAAGAGATCCCAAACTTTATTACACGATATAGGTCCCCATACTGATACTCCATAATGAATTGTAGAAGGCTGGGATTTGTGGTTCCTGAGAAAAATGTGACCGAAATTTTCAAGACGCAATCCGTCAAACAGGAAGTGGGCATGCGAGAGATCCCAAACTCTGTTACACGGTATAGGTCCCCATACTGATACTCCATGCCAAATTGCAGAAAGCTCGGATACATAGTTCCTGAGAAAACTGTGACAGAAATTTTTGTGACGCCGACGACGTATAGTGATCCCTATATGTCGCCACTGCAATAATATACATGTAATTATATTATTATTTTATTGCTTATTTCAAACTCTTTAACAGGCTAGTCATGGGACAATGGTCACTGACAACTGATTAGTGGTTGTTTGAACTTAAATGATGCTACTAATAATTGTCAAAATTACAAATAATCTCCCATTATATTGCAGAACCCTTACGGTTCTCTGGTTTAAGTCGAATGTTTCATTCCATCGGCTCGATGTTACCTTCTTTACAGGTGAAAATGAATTCACCCACCACGTGACCAGTCATATAAATAGGTGAAAAGTACAGGTGTGCTTCCTCGTTTAATTTCAAGGCTCGATTGTTACAACAGCTCTAACTAAAACAGGACGCCTGTTTAAGAGTTGTTTTATAAATACAAGAAACTTGTATCTTTATAGTCTTGAATATTTTGTCAAATATGCGATGAAACATCGTTAAAAGGGTTTACATGTATCTGAATCAGATTCACACCCGGGATTCACATGGCTGACGGCCATAAATCTGTCTAAATTTATGCTGTTTAAACGGCAATTTAGCTTTGATAATTAATTGTTATATCTTGGTGGCTTAGTATCAAACCAAGGATTTGTATAATGTGATTTTTACATTGTGAATTTTTTATATGAAAGCGAGCTGACAACAGCGACTAAAATATTAACGTTGCATATTCTATTTATAGTTCAACTTATTTATAGTTCAGAAATGCTTCCTTCAAATATAACGAATGTAATATTAAATTTAAGAGAGACTACAATTCATTGCAATTATTGATTATGGTAGTCAAAAGATATAAAGATTTATGTCAAACAATGTGTAAAACATGTTTTAAAACAGGTAAGTCATAAAGGTTAAATTTAGGACGCACTGAAACGTGTCTCCGAAGATTACTGCTTGTGCATTTATTTGTCATATGAAGGAAAGCAGAACCTTTTAAATGGAATTTTGTCTTTAGAATCACATTATGAAGACAACATTAAAACTGTTAAGGTGTAGATTTACGTTATGTTATGAAATTTATGTAAACAAGCAATGCATATGCAAGTTCAGATTCATTACATGAGATATATAGTTTTTGCCTGGAAACATACATACTGAGAAATAATATTTCATATGGTTTGCTTATTTTTGTTTGCAAATGCCAAACGGGAACTGAAATGCATGGTGTACATTAATCAAAATCAGTGTCGTATTTATCAGTGTCTCAGGATAATGGCACTGGGTAACAGTTAACATTTATTTAGTATTTATATTATATTAGTATTTATAGAACACAAATGTTTTATCTGGAAACATAAATTGATTTACTTAAACTAATTAGCTATAGTTTTGGTAATCAGGGTTTAATATCCTTGCATAAACAAAGATAAGCTCCCAATGTGGACATCCTTCTTTTGTGAAAACCAAGGTCCAACTGTTGTCATTTTTTACTGCAAGCCTTTTAGGCCATAGGTCTTCATCAATGTCAAAAAAAAATAAAGGGCTACGCCGAGCGCAGCATGATACGACCGCAGCATGTCGTCCACTGAAATTTGAAAAAGTGTAATTTAAAGTGAGTATGGACATAGGAAAGAGCTTGACACAATAATTAGATGGACGCAATAAGGAGATTGACCAAGTAATTAGCTGGACACAAACTAGGGAAAATAAAAATTAGCCCTTATGACTCCTTATGATTCCTCTTTGACCCTCTATAGCTCAGAAACAGTAAGTGTTATGCCCAATCCATTGACATGATGCTGAAAGCTTATATCAAGAGAAATCAAAAGAAAAAAATCCCATCGAAATGCGATGAAAAATAAAAATTTAAGGTAAACTGTAAAAAAACGATTTTGGCCCCTTCGGCCCCTCATAGCTCGGGAACGGCAAGAGCTACGTCAAATCCGTTGAAATACTACTGAAAGCTTACATCAAGTAGAATCCAAAGAAAAAAATCCCATCTAAATCCGACGAAAAATAAATTTTTTAGGTTATCTGTAAATTTACGATTTTGGCCCCCTTCTGCCCCACATAGCTCGGAACTGGTAAGAGCTACGCCAAATCCACTGACATATAACTGAAAGCTTACATAAAGAGGAATCAAAGAATAAAATCCCATCGAAATTCGATGAAAAATAAAAATTTTAGGTTATCTGTAANGATAACAAAATTTCGAATGGCGGCCATTTTGAAAATGGCGGATGAAAAAAAATCTTTGACCCCATATTTGTAATCAGGACCATGAAAGCTACCTGGAAACCAAATTTCATTGAAATCCGACAACTTTCAGAAATCGGCATTAATCGGGGTCAAAAACGCGTAACCGGGGTTGCGACCCCAAATTTTTTTTTCGCATAACGAAACATCCTGAGGATGAATCCAACATTTTCCCCACATCAGAATTTTTATATCGGTTACGGTTTTTGAGCAAACATGATAACAAGGTTTTCGGTCTTTGGGGAGATAACTCCGTTACTAAAAATAGATCGGTTTCAGGCTGTCAGTGGCTTCGACCCCTCACTAAGCCGAATAATATGACCAAGTATCAAACTGATATGTTGCGACACTTTTACTCTTTTGGCCGCGGAAAAAAAAAAGAATAATAATAATAATCAGAAGAAATACAGTAAGGTCTTTCACATGTGGTGAAAGACCTTAATAATAATAATAATAATCAGAAGAAATACAATAAGGTCTTTCCACTGTAGTGGGAAAGACCTTAATAATAATCAGAAGAAATACAATAAGGTCTTTCCACTGTAGTGGGAAAGACCTTAAAAAAGAATAATGTAACAACCAGATTTTGATCTCTTTCAAAAATAAAGATGATGTAACAACCAGATTTAAAAATGTGGTCAATTTCAAATTTACAGAATTCTGTAGCTTTAACGCACTTTTCTTTTATGACACCTTGCAGAAACCACTGTATTCATATTTGACATCTCTATGATTGTCTGAAATCATGGCAATATACGCGAGTAAATTTTAGGACAGTAATATGTAGTGTTACATCAGGTTCATTACATCTAATAAGAACCAATTTTAACAGAAAAGCTGGTAATACTGTAACTGCAGTACTACTACAATTACAGGTTTAATTCTTTATGTAGATGTTTAAATCTTTCCTGTGTCATGGAAAACTTTCAGTAGAATTTAAGTATGTGGCATTTATATGCGTGATTAATATACACTTTTTTATTGAAACCAAAGACTTTATTGTCTCTGTTGTTTTGTTGTCAAAACTTAGATAAGAGTTCAAATATATGACATATATTGTTTGAGGGGTTCCAACATTAGTTTATTTTCTATTACACCAGTAAGAAAAATATGAAATATCTTTAAACTAATATTAATAGTAATACAATGTTAATACATTGTATCATTATCAATCTCAACTTTGATTTTTCTGAATTAAGAGCAGATTTTGGTCTTCTACTCTGAATACCCTATGTATGAATATTTGTTATCTTAGAAAATGTGTTTTTTCCAGTTCATACTAGCTGGCATTAGTATGTTGGCTGACAGCTGGCAAAACTGTATTTCAGTTTAAAACTTGGACTATAGCAGTAAATATAATGCAATTACGGTAACATAATTCATATGTTATCACTAAAGGTGAATACAATTGGCAAGTCATGACTGTCTGTCAGTATTTTTCATTGCAGAAAAAGTTTGAACTCAATGCTACTTGTTCTGAGTCACTTTTAGGGGTAACTTTGGCCCCTGGTGCTTCACCTCATATCCATTCATTTTATATTCAATCTCGGCCTTGCCAATTTAGGAGATTTATTACTACTGTATCTCATTCAGCATTCAAGAACACTGCTGGAAGGTTGGCAAATAAATTATTTAAATTAACTAATAGTAAGTGAAATTACTTAATTTTAAGCATAGACTGACTCCCTTTTACACAAAGGAATTGCTTTTGTGGTTGTAATAGATTAATACAATGTATGTATTCTTATAAGTCAAGTCTTAAAATAAAATGTTTAACCTTAAAAATATTTGATTTTCATTTATTGTAGGGTCAAATTTATGATATCTGAAGTTTTCAGATTAAACCCACATTGAAATCTTGTAAAGTGTGCTAATCTTTTTATATTTCTGACGTTCATGCGTCTTACTTTCATGATTATATCCATATATGTGTGTGGCTGAATACTTGTATTTTGAATACTGAATTATTTATTTGGGCCATTTCTGAGAGAAATGACTGCTGAGAGTTATTAATGTTCTGATGTTCATATGCATATATATATATATATATATGTGTGTGCTCTAAGAACCATAATTTTACTAGAAGAAAATTAACAATATAACAAATAAGATAAGATAAATTTTATTTCCAATTAAGGAACAAATAGTAATAATATAATAATAAAATAAAAGTTACAATATTCTTTATTTCAAAAGGGGTTACACAGTTATAGAAATACATTTACTCTACCATTAGTGATCCTCAGGATTCAAGATATGACAAATGAACAATAGAATACATTTCACCAAAAATATTTACAAATAAAAAAAAAAAATTGAGTTAAACATAAAAAAGAAAAGAAAAATGAAATGAAATATAAAAAAAAGAAAAGAAAAAATCTCTAATCGAGTTTAAAAAAAAAATGAAATAAGCACAAAAAGACAAAGAACACAAAATTGTAATAAAGACCTCAACAGAAGGTTATTTATCATGTTTTTTCAACATCTACAAGTTTTAATTAACATGTATGGTGCATTTTTAAGATAAAATAAATATGAGTATTTGGTACATCTTAAAAAGATGTCGGCACCACATTATTCCACAGTGAATATATATATTGATACTCATGAATACATGAAGGATTTTTCACTAATAAAATATTTTAATTTGAGTTTTTGAAGAGAAAGTTCCTAAGAGTAACATTCATCAAACAGTAAGGCTGATTTAGTATGATTTAATAAGATTTTATCAATAAGATACACTTGTGCATTACCTTTTATATGTTTCTGTGTATTAGTTTGCTTATAGGTAAAAGTTACAATTGTCTTTGATCAACATTGATCCTCTAAGGCTGAGAATGAACTCATTTTGCCTATTTTCTCATTTAAATAATGCACATTTCTTCTTTCAATATATAGATGCAAATTTATATCAAAGAAAATGAAAAATAATATATACCAGACAAACTTTTTATGAATTAAATTGCCTAAACTTTTAAGGTCATCTTATGTATGTCTTTGAGTAGCAGTCAAAACTCAGACAGTGAGTGCTACTTGCACGTCAATACCCACAGAAATGAAACCCAGTTAACTCAAGGCTCTTGAATAAACCTTGTTTTATCGTTTGAGTCCTGCACATTTAAGATGTAAATCATAAAGACTCTTCATGAATGTGACACATTGCAAGAGTTATTGCTCTTGATTCTGGTCTTTTTTTATAGATTTTTCGAAACTTTTTCATTAACAGAATCTGAATATTATATGGACATGGTACATAACTCACAGACCTTGTGTATTTCATTTAAGAAGATGACCTAAATTACCATGTAATTATAGGAAAAGACATCAGTGTTATTGAACTTATTTTGCTTTCCTTATCAATACTATCTACTTAAAAATTAGAATCTCATTATTGGAATGCTTTAAAGATTCGACTTAAACCAGAGAACCGTAAGGGTTCTGCAATATAATGCACTATAATCCAAGCATCCCATCAGGATGTGATGGATAATAGACATTATATGAAGAAGCCTGAAGGCTTCGAGGGTTTAAGTACCCTCCCTTCAGCTTCCCTCCCATTTACAAATCCAATAATGAGATAATTACTTCCTTGGCTTTAAAACGAGGAAGCACACCTGTACTTCACACCTATTTATATGACTGGTCACGTGGTGGGTAAATTCATTTTCACCTGTAAAGAAGGTAACATCGAGCCGATGGAATGAAACATTCGACTTAAACCCTCGAAGCCTTCAGGCTTCTTCATATAATGTCTATTATCCATCACATCCTGATGGGATGCTTGGATAATAGTGCATTAAAAATCAAATCAAAGTATTGAAGTAAAGCAATTACATATTGCCAACAGTTTAAACCTTTGCACATTTGCAATAAACACATGGATACCTTGTTTTCTGTTCATTCTTGGAAGATGAGGTCTCTGCATTCCTGAGGAAGATGGTTCAATGCTTCCACCACCTGGAATCTCTTGCACATCATTAGAAGAACCTCTATTATTCTCATCTATCAAAAGTTGAAATATCATTACCAATGTGTTAACATGAAACAAGTGATGACCCTAAAAGATGTCTCGCCTGTCTCTGCTGGACTCTAAATTGATGTGAAATCTAAGTGAACTAATCAGAAAAGTGAATATGCTCACTAGACCGTGAAATTGAGGTCAAGGACAAAAGTCACCTGCCAGACTGACATGTAATAAGCAGGACCAACCTACACACCAAATATTATCAGCCTACCACTTCTAATTATTGAGAAATGGACTTAAGCAGAAAAACTTAACGTGGCCACTAGACCATGAAATTGAGGTCAAGGTCACATGACAATATGTCCGTCAGGTAGCACTCAATTAGTACTACCACTGGACCAAATATGATGTTCCTACATCAAAAGGTTTTCAAAATATCCTATATTTAGTAAAAGTTAACGCCGTCGCCGTCGTCATACTTTGTACGCCTATGTCTCGCTTTCCGCGACTTTCGCCGCGGGCGAGACAAAAACTTTATATAAAATATATAAACTATAGGCCTGTACTTCTCACCTGACAATTTACTCTAATCAAGAGAGAGACGCAATGGTAAACTGAATCAATAGGATTCTCCCCTTTTATTATCCCACAATATACCCAAGTTTCATTTCAATTGGAAGTAAACTTTTGACCTATCATACCGAAACCAAATTTTTGTGAAATTTTCAATCTTTTTCGATCACTGTGACCTTGACCCTTGACCTACTTACTAAAAAAAGTTATATCCAAATTTTCATTCAAACTGCCAGGATTTAACCTTTTTGAGTCATCATCAGGAAACCAAATTTTTCTGAAATTTTCAATATAATTTAGGCCACTGTGACCTAGATCTCTGACCTACTTTTGCCAAAATCTACAGGGTCACCCCTATGGTAACAAACAATATATCCAAGTATAATTCAAATTTGGTTTTAACTTTTGAGTTATCATCTGGAAAACATATTTTTCTGAAATTTTCATTCAATGTTCAGTCACTGTGACCTTGACCTTTCTCGACAAATCAATAAGGTTCTTCCCTTCCTGGTACCTTCCTGGTACCTAACAATAAATCCAGGTTTTATTCCTATTGGATGTAAACTCTTTGAGTTATCACCTTGAAACCAAGTTTTTCTGAAATTTTTAATCTTTTTTCGGTCACAGTGACCTCAACCTTTGACCTAATATCTCAAACTAAATAGAACCAATTCAATAAATCTGTCCCCACCATCAGATTGTGATGTGTATGTCTTTTGTTAGCTTCTGTGGTAAAGAAAACACAATGTCATCGAATGTGGATGAAAACAGACACAATATTGTAGCCTTTTGTCATCTTTTTACAAAGGAACTGCCAGTTATTGATATAGAAGCAAACTTTGAGCCAGTCACAACATCAGTGCATTTGATTAGTCAAGAAGGTCAGGTGCGGACACATTTACTGAATCGACCTTAGGGTTCTTCTCCTCTTAGTATTCAACAATATATCCGAAATTCATCTAAATTGGATGTAAACTTTTATGAGTTATCATCCAGAAACCAAATTTGTCTGATATTTTCAATCTATTTTTGGTCAATGTGTCCTTGACCTTTGACCTACTTTCTCCAAAATCAAATGGATTCTTCACCTCCTGGTTCCTAACATTATATCCAAGTCTCACTTCAATTGGATGAAAACTTTTTTGAGTTATCATCTGGAAACAAGTGTCTGCAACCACCCATCAGACTGCCTGCATCACCAAACCAAACCTGAGTTCAACTTCATTGTAACTCAGCTAAAAACATGACTACGTGATACTGATAGCCAACATTGTTTTTTCAGACTAGTCAGTTTTGAAATTCTAATTCATAAATTTAATGTAATATCATACCATCACCTGGTCCATTACAGTCAGCAGCATGTGTCTCTATCTTATCTTGTGGGAAAAGCTTGCTGCACATAGGACATTGAACTGTAACCTGTAATACAACAGAGATCACATGTAAAACTATGTATACAATAATCAATTAAAAAACTAGAAAATGTGTTTATAAAACACGGATGTCCCACCAACAAATTTATTGCAATAGATAACTATGGCCAATCATCAATGGAATTATTAAAGTTCCCCGTCACTGAATTTGGATGGAAACATCAAGAAGAACTGTTACAGATGATTATTCATTAAATATTTTTTTAGAAATGGATGTAAACAAAAATTACCCAACTAAAGTCGCTGAAGCATAAAATATTGGTCAGGTTATAAAATTAACCATGAATTATGCAGTTCTCACTATCATGACTATGGTGATTTATTTGATTAACCACCAAGTTGCTAATAAATTTGCCTAATGCAAAAAAAATTTAACAAAGTAAATCAAGTGTAAAATGTAGGTCAAAGTCAACGAATTGTTTCAGACTTTAGTAGTTTTCACTAAGATGAGTCATTTCATGAAACATCATAATGTATTATTGTGTAGTTGTATAGAAATGGACTTAAAACACAAAATTTAACTGAAAGTCACTCAAGCGTAAAATGTAGGTAAAAGACACTAAATTCTTGAAAATATAGGTAGTTCTCATCAAGGTGATTAATTTGATGAAACATCATTGTGGTATGATGTGTAGTTGATGAGAAATGGACCTCAACGCAAAATTTAACAAAAGTCACTCAAGCATAAAATAAAGGCCAAAGCCACTTAATTCTCAATGATTTTGGTAGTACTCATCAAGGCAATCAATTTGATGAAACATCACTGTCATATGATGTGTAGTTGTTGAGAAATGGACTTAAAACTTAAAATTCAACAAAAGTCACTCAAGCCTAAAATGTAGGTCATGGATCCCTAATTGTTGGTGAATCTGATAGTACTTACCAAGGTGCATATTCTAATGTAATAATATTAAAATATTACAAGAGGTAACCAAAATATGGACCTTAACGCAAAACTTAACATTGGACGTAACGTACGTACATACGGACGGACGGACAAGGGTAAATCTATATGCCCTTTTGATTTTGTGGCAGGGCATAAAACTGTGATGAAATAGTAATAATATTTATTTTATAAATCCAGAGCATCATAATCAAATTTTGCACACAACATAAAAACAAGTTAAGACACAGAAATGTCTGGCCTGTATATGCATATCTTTACCAAAATAATTAGTCATGGCTACATGACAGGCGCCAGACTGGCATGAGCACACCTAGATGTAACAAAAGAACAAATATGACGTCTCGTTGGTGTTCCAGTTGAAGAGAAATGATCAAAGTTTTTGAACCATGAAATTGAGGTCAAGGCTACATGACATAAACCAGACTGACATGCACCAACCTGGATGTAGCAACAGACCAAATACGATGATTCTAGGTATCATATCTACAGAGAAATAAGTGTTAC
>MJUU01005004.1:70379-83832 GCA_002080025.1 Modiolus philippinarum
CCCCCCCCCCCCCCCCCCTTTTCCATGGGACAACAGTAGTGCGGGAGTATTAACAATTATGTCAGAGAATGCTATAAACATCTATTACATAATACTATAATTAATTAATAATAGTGGTTCCAATTGAAGAATAAAATAAAAGACCGATTAGAATTAGCTTAGAAAGTGCTACAAAGATATATACAGAATTGTCAAAGTAACTTGGGTTATAGGTTATGGAAAAAATAACTCTAATAGTTAGAATAACATTCTACATTTTGTATTCGTTTGCCGATGTATCAAAAATAAGATAAAATAAGAAAATAATAATCGATAAATAATTAATTAAAATTAAAATAAATAAAATAAAATTAACATAATCATAAATAAAAGTAATTCAATTTAGAAAATATAAAATAATAAAGGAATATAGAGTTGTCGTAACAACTTATGTTAGGGTGGGATGTTGGATAAAAGGAAAAAACTCTAATAATCTGAGAATATAAGATTAGAATTGAGAAAAGAAGTAACATGGCGGACGACTATGCGGCACCTGGCGACCACGTTCGGTAACTCAGTAATCACCGATTTCCAAGAAGTAACATGGCGAACGACTATGTGCAGCACCTGGCGACCACGTTCGGTAACTCAACAAGGTTGGCAAAAAGGCGGAAAATACTAGTATTGTCCGGGGCAGTGGGCAATACTGGTAAATACCGGACAATACTGGACGATACTGGACAATTGAAATAAAAGATAGTCTTACTTCTCTGAACCTATAATACACATATTGATACCCTTGTCAGACAGGTGTTGGGAATGGTTATTTATATTGCTAAGTAGGTTAAAAGATTGTACATAATCATAATATTAGTAAATTGAAATAGTAATAGGTATTTTAAAGTAGTATGTTCAAATTTTACTTAGATAACAGCAATAGCTATACTGGTAAATACTGGTCAAATCAAATGTAATGAATTTGTGCACATTGATACTGGCTGATACAGTAAATATGTTTCAAATTAATTTTATTCATTTGTTTACCTAATAAGATGTCATTAATAAGTCACAAAGTTGTTAGATTTACCTGTACTATATACCCATAGGATACCCTTAATTAATTAGCAAAAAGGTGGGTATGTGGCAATTATTAAAAGCTGTCGAAATGGTATTTGTGGTGTTTATTTAAGGGATGGTAAAAGACAGGAAACCTATGTACATGTAGGAAGTAAACGACAATAAAGTTAAAATTTGCAGTCTGCCAAGTTTGTACATTGTAAAAGATAAAATTAAAAGAAAATGGAAGTCAGGTACAATGTATATATTATTGACCACTTAAAATTTGTTTCATCCATGGCCAGCAATTGACCATTTAAAATTTCAATTGTCCAGTATTCTCCACTTGAGGAGTACTGTCCGGGGCAGTGTTTACTGAGAAACAAAACAAAAATTAAAAGAAAATATAGTCATGTACAACATACATGTATATACTATTGACCACTTAATTAGATTTGTATTGACCACTTAAGCTTTGTATTATCCAGCAAATGACCATTTAAAATTTCAATCATCCAGTATTGTCCACTTTAGATGTATTGTCCAGCTAGGGCAGTATCAACTAGTAAAAAACTAAAGAAAAATTAAAAGAGAATATAGTCTGATACTGTGTATTATATATTGACCACTTCAACTTTGTATTGTCCATCAATTGGACCATTTAAAATTTCAATCGTCCAGTATTGTCCACTTGAGGAGTATTGTCCAGGGCGGTATTTACCGGTAAATACCACTGGTAAATACCAGGGGTGGTTTTTTTCCACCCAACCTTGTAACTCAGTAATCACCTATTTCTGAAATCGTCTATAGAAGAACAGAAAGTACTACAAGACAATGAGGATTTATGGCTGGATTATGTTTAGGGTTTTATGGTTCAGATTAAGGATTAAAAAATATGGTAAGAATTAGGATTGGGTTAGGATTTAGGGTAAGGGTTAAAGTTTTGGTTAGGGTTATGCACCAGTAGGACTATCGTCTTTGCATACATAGTTCAGGAAAAAAGGCGAGACCAGTGACAATACATGTACTTAAGCCAGACAGGCTTAGGGTGAGGCAAAAGGTCAATGACAAATAAAATTATGTCAGCACCTCGTCAACTGGCAAAATCAATCCTCAAAATGGAGAAAGTAACGAGGTGTCATAAATACTTTCAAAAGAATGCACTACGGGTGTCCACGACAAAAGTGGTCTATATAGAGATGCACTATGCTACCGACGACAGCCTACCAATCAGTATATTATATTGTCTCTGGTCTTATGGAGGTTGCTGTTTACCTGTAATGATACTAAAATTGTGAATGAAAGGATATGGAGTAAATGCACATGAAACAAAGTCTGTACAAATATGTGGTAAAAAAAAGCAAGGAATGTTTCGTTACACCGATCTATGACATCCGTCACACTCATATTGGAAGGCTTACGAATCACATTATTAAATGGTATAGCAAAATTTAATTTACATATGAAAATATATGCTTTAGCAGGACCACCACAAACAATTTTCTTTTTATTGGTCCGATTTTTTATCATACCGTATATGCACTTTTAAGATTTCCTTCAATGATATAGCAGGTAATTGAGTGCAAAGCCTTATAGACGCCATCTAGCCTCGAATCCCTAGACATGTACGAAAAATTTCTGGCCCCGGATAAAGTTTTGAAGTTGACTTAGATGAGTACAGTAATCATTTGGACCAAAATCTGCGGATGGATGCTTGCTGACGTTCATATTCTTGCAAAAAGAAGATTTCTGTACAAAGCCTATGAAAAACCAAGAAATGGGCATAGTATACTGTCAAATTTTTAATTACTTTGTCTGAAAGCGAAAAACCGTTCTTTAAGTCCTACTTATGCAGAATACTTTTATGAAATTCTCATTAATTTCATTCATTCATTCATTCATTCAAAAAAAAAAAAAAAAATGGGCAACTACCTTAAATTGAAGCAATCCACGTGATCATAATGTAAAACATATTGTGTAAGGGCATTCCATTTTTTAAAATTAAAACTGAAAAGTTGCACTGTGGACATTTTGGTGAAACCTGTTTTTTTTTACAAAACGACAGGTAAGTATATGAGAGGTATAATACGTTATTGTTGGTTTATTGGGAGTACAGACTGTCATGCTGAAATACATACTGGGAGATGCACTAGAATGGCCAGGAAAAAACAACAACAAAAAGTAAAATGCATTAGAAACACCAAACAGAACAAAAATATTTGACAGAATACAAAAAAGATGGTAAACTTTATAGTGGGATTAAATACTAGTACCTGAATGTTAAAGTCTTCAATCCTTGAAAAATACATAACATAATACTCCTCGAAAACAACTCGGCATAAGGTAGACAATTGAAAATATATTAACTGGAAGTTATTTATTCTACAAGCACTTAGAAATGAAATTTTTGGCGTAAAATCTGAGAATACTCACGAGTATGGCCTGTGGTGAAGGTGAATTTCTTAGTCTTACTTTGTAAAACACTAGTGTCTACATATTTACTCCATATCCCTTTATTTGTTCATGAATTAACTTTATTTGCATATAAATAAACCTTGACAGGTTAAAGCAAAAACATAAAATATATTTCACAATGACATACAGCAAATGTAAAATTCCGCAACATATAATAAGATTGTACATGTTATATTTAGTGAAGTATAACTGGCCAATGTGGACCTCATTTTCGCAGTTCTATAGTCAACAACACTGGACAATATATTTATATCAGGATCCAAGATTTTTTTAGTCAAGCTGGTTAAAATCAGTTACACGGTTATTTATATTTTCAATGAAACTCCGAATTATATAATTGTTCATTTGACAATGGAAAAAAGAAGTGTTCGTCGTTCTCAAGGACATTACAAGTTTCACATGTTCTTTGATCTCGAGGTATTTTCTTGTATCTTCCTACTTCCACTTCAAGGTTATGATCACTGATTCGAAATTTTGTGATCAATTGATGACTATTAAAATTTTCAATTGTTTTAAGTATTCCTCTAGCTTAAAAGTATTTTTCAATCCACTATTAAGATACAATTTTGAGCTATCGTCTAAATTCGATAGCTTATTAATGATTACTTTTTCATAATAATCTGTGTTTGCATTTAAAAAAAAATGTTTTCTTGAGTTTTTCAACAGATTTGTAAATGGTTCATGAATAAATAACACCAAATATAAAGATCATTGCGAATATACAGAATCATTATGGGACAATATTGATACAAACTTGAAAATGCAAAGTTCTCAAAATGGATTGTCATTCGGTTACGCCGATAAAAATGATCGTTAGGGATTTGTAACGGCGGTTATGTCTTGAGACCGGATTGTGAGGGATTTGGTGACACCATCGTGAGGGATTAATTGACAATTATGTTGAAAAAACCTTGATATTTTGAAACAACTTACTGGAAAAAAGAAATGTGTCTGTCAAAATCATTATTATCAGACAATCGCGTCGGACCAAAAAATATTTCAAAGGTACAACATGCTGCTCAGAATTACAAAAGGCGACGTTGAACCCTACTGACTATTTGAAGATTCGTAGCTTATTTTTTGCTCTTTTTTTGAAAAATGCCTTTGCTCGGTGTTCAAATTTCTACTGAAACGTATATTCTTTATATTATGCTCACTAATGACGTGTTTGCTTTTTGTACTAGGTAAACGATAAATACACAAACTATGATTTTGTGCATTTTCATCCAAAAAATATTGTGAGGGATCAGGTGACGAAATTTATGATCGTGAAGGATTAAGCTTAACCATGATTATAAGAAGAGAAATGTGTTTTCTCTCCTATTTATGGTGGCATAGTTCTGCCCCCTACATGTCAGATAATTAAGTAGATTTGTCAGATATTTATGTCAACATGTCAGATATTTATGTTGACTTGTCAGATAATTATGTTCACTTGTCAGATAAAAAAATATTTTATTATGTGGTCTATTAACCATCTAATGCCAATGTCTGCCATCCAAAAGTCAACATAAATATCTGACAAGTCGACATAAATATCCGACAAGTCCACATAATTATCTGACAAGTCGACATAATTATCAGAAAAGTCGGCATAATTATCTAGCGAGTCGACATGTGGACTTGTGAGATATTTATGTCGACTTGTCAGATAATTATGTGGACGTGTCAGATAATTATGTGGACTTGTCAGATACTTATGTCGACTTGTCAGATATCTATGTCGACTTGTCAGATGATTATGTAGTCTTGTTAGATATTTATGTTGACTTTTGGATGGCAGACCTTGGCGTTGGACCATATACTAAAATGATTTTTTTATCTGACAAGTGAACATAATTATCTGACAAGTCAACATAAATATCTGACATGTTGACATAAATATCTGACAAGTCTACTTAAATATCTGACAAGTAGGGGGCAAAACTATGCCACCATACCTATTCATTTTTGTATATGTGCGTGTCCTTTATTTTTCTTTACTGTGCCGTGCTCATGTTGTGTCTTTGTTTTTCCAATGTTGCCATTGTCCTTTGATTGTTCGTTTAAGACTAACAATTCGGTTCTCAGCAATATTACGATATCAAAAAGCACATTAAACAATGGTAAGATGCTAATTTTAAGTTTTTTCAAAAGTGCAGTAGTATGATAATATTACGTGTTTATTTCTGTATTGGCCTTGTTATTGGTCCAAGGATGGCTGTATTGGCCTGAGGCGTAGCCGAAGGCCAATACAGGCGTCCGAGGACCAATAACAAGGCCAATACAGAAATAAACATGTAATGATATCTTTATTGATTAACTTATATTCCTTTGTGCTTGTTTGTGCATGTACATGTAGATAAAAAAAGAAGAAATAATCTGTTGGGTAGTAAACTTTCGACACATGGTGATACATGCTACAAGGTATCACCATGTGTCGAAATGTCAAGAGTGACAAGGCTCTGTCACAAGTGTCTTATTACAGTAATGTTACAATGTAAGTAAGTAAGTAAGTAAATTTTATTGAATTAAAGACCAAACATTGATCTATCATCAATTAACAAAGGAATAACAGAACAAACAAACATACATACATAAGAATAAGCTATAGTTATACATATGACATTATTATATAAAATTCACTGATACCTAAATGTTAAAATATTGATGTTCCAGCTGAGGAAAAAAGAGTTATCTATCTTAGACTATTCAGTATATTTTATAAGTATTATAAACTATAACAGAAAATAAATTACATGTACAATCATGACAATGCTACACGTTATTCAACTAGTTTTGTTTATATTTTTGATTTAAATTATACATTTTATTCACACCAGAAATAATCACTTTGGATATATCCATATCCTGACTAGTCAAAATAAACTTGAACTGATCATCTTTAGACATTGAAGAAAATGAAGGAACTATATCAATGATTTTGTTAAAAAGATTGATTGATTGATTAGTTAGAGTTTAACGTCCAATGAGCAATATTTCAGCTATATCAGGACGAGAACAAGTTAATCAATTCAAAACAAATTGTAAGTAAAAGAAGAAAGAAATAAGGGTGGAAGGGACAACCGGGGCAACGACTTTTGATTGCCACTGGAAAAGGGGAGAAATGGGTAGGGGCAGGAAATTTAGCCTTCTATACGACACCCAGTGCGTCTGCTCTCTTTAGAGAAATATAGAAGGGGTCTTTATACTGCATGGAGCGTGGCGTTTCTCCACACAGTTTGGCTACAATGGTTCGCGGTCAGGCTTTCCGTATTATGACCTGACTACCCCGCAAAGACAGGGCATTCCCCTATCCACCACCTGGGCATTCCGCTCTCTTACCAATTTATCACAATTCATTAAAAAGTGAAATTCATCTTCAATATCTTTTTGACATAACTGACATATCCTTTGCTCAATAGGCAAGTTCAAATAGCGACCCTTTTCAATATTCAGATTACAGTTACTTATTCGAATTCTAGTATAATTTGATAAAACCTGTTTGTCAACATCTGAATGTAAATATTGCTCTTGTTTAAATTCTTTTTTAAACTTACGATAAGTCCTCAATTTATTCCCACCAACTGCTCTAACATCATTGAACAAAAGTGACTGCCAAGCCTTAAAATATCTATCCTGTAACTTTTTGAGAACAGCAGTAAGGGTTCTCTTGTTTGAGAAAGTTCCTTGATTTTCCCATATATGTCCAAAACCAATCAGATTTAATAACATCTTGATCTTACTAAACAGGCTATCCTTCAACATTAAGTTAGCCTTATATGCATGTGAAATCAAATCATTATCTTTGGCCTTCAAAACATGCAGCCAATATTCAATACTAGATTTAAGTGCAAGTATAGACAAAGGATATAGACCCAACTCACCAAGAACTGCAGATTTGTGTACACCAAGGACATACTTAGCCATTTTTAGTTGAACTTTATTGGGAATGAACTTATCATAATTGAACTCAAACTCATTACTATTATTACCCTTCAATAATTGTTGCACTGCAATATAACAATATTGGTTTGACACAAGCATCAAACAATTTCAAGTGTATCTGAATGTTACTCTTCTCAGAAAAGAGAGCTTTTCGAATAGAAAACATTGCCTTTCCTGCCTTTTTTGACAAATGAACAATAGCTTCTGAAAATGAACCAGAAGGTTTCAAGATTATACCTAAATATTTATACTGGTTAACAAGGCTTAGAACCTGATTGTTATAATATAAGGAAATATTTTTTATGATTCTACCTGATTTGTTAAAAACAATAACCTTTGTTTTGTTTATATTCACTTCCAAATTCCATTTATCACAATAAGACTTTAGAATATTAAGACATTTTTGTAAACCATCTGAAGACTCTGATAGTAAAACAATATCATCGGCATAAAGCAAACAAGATATAGGATTTTCATCTAATGAAACTGGTGCACAGTCTGCATCAAAGTGTTCAACTATGTCATTAATGTATAAAGAATATAATGTAGGATTTAATATACATCCTTGTTTAACACCAATATTAGTTTGAAAGCTATCAGTTAAACCACTAGGCAGGGAAACGCAAAATGAGACTTGCCTGTACATACTTTCTAGTATGTTGTAAAAATTTCCTCGAATATTTAGTTGAAATAATTTGTAAAGTAAAGCATTTCTGTTGACTGTGTCAAATGCCTTTTTTAAGTCAATGAAACAAGCATAAATGTGTTTATTTTTCTTAAAATATTTATCTATCAGTGATTTTAGTATAAAAATATGATCACTTGATCTCATGCCCTTTCTAAAACCTTTCTGTTCTGGACAAATAATATCATTTTTTTCAAGAAAATTATCAAGCCTATTAAATAATATTCTNTTTGGGTTAGATCCGATGCAGGATACTCAAGTTATCATCCGGAAACCAAAAAGATGGACGTACGGACGTACGTACGGACGGACATACGGATCAGGGTAAACCTTAATGCCCCCGACCGCCTAGCTGCAGGGGCATAAAAATTGCATCAAAATCGGACTAAAAATAAAAAAATGAAATTTTTGAAATTCGCCCCTTTTGGGCCCCATTTATCTCGTGAACGGTACATGCCACGTGAAATCCGTTGGCATACTCCAGATTGGAAATTTTCTAAGGAGTTTACTGAAAGAAACCCCATCAAAATCCAATAAATAATAAAGATTCTACAGTCAAATATGTGAAAACAACCAATTTAACCCCTTTTGGCCCCTTTTTCTAAAACGGGCGCGGCCAGGAACATAAATTTATAGCCCGGGCTAAAGCATTTGCCAAGAAACATCATACTAAAATTTGAAAATGATCTGTTCACTGGAACCAAAGTTATGCTGTCAACAGACTCAAAAATACCCAATTTTACCCCTTTTTGGCCCCTTTTTCTGAAACGGGTGGGGCCATAAACCCGAAATTAAAACCCGGGATAGCCATTTTGCCAAGAAACCACATACTGAAATTTGAAGATGATCTGTCCACTAGAAACAAAGTTATGCTTGCCACAGATGCCGATGCCGACGCCGAAGACTGCGCCATACCATAATACGACCGCAAAATTTTTGCGGTCGTATAAAAATATTAAATCCGGACCAAGATTTCAGGATGATTATTATACAAATAATATAAGACTCCACACAAATTTTCAGGATCAAATAAATTTTGCTACATACCCTCTCTTTTCACATGAACTTGTTGAATATCATCTCCTTCTGTAATGTCAGTCGTCATCTGGAAACCCTGGGTATCCATCAGATGTTCACTTTCAGCCACTCCTGCACCATGTACAACGTGATCTGTAGATTCAGTGCTCACCTGTTCTGGTTTTTTACCTTGTGTCTTCCTTCTTGGTCCAAGTTTTATTAAATTATCAAATGTTTTAAAGATTCTAGTCTTTAAGGAAGGTAATTCTTCATTATTTTCCGTCTTTTTGTCACCATTGTCATTACCATGAAAAGATTTTACAGTTTGAGGAAGTATCGATGATACTTTTGACCAAGTTTCATGAGAAGCTTTTGATAAACTCTCAAAACTTTGTGTTGCACTACTGGTACTGAAATGTAAATTACTTTCCTGTTGTTGGTCTTCATTGTGTTTGGACATATACTGCCGAAACAAAGCTTCATTTTCTTCTGCTGTTGGATAAGAATTTGTTGGTGTTTTAGCTCGTTTCTCTTGCATAGCACAAAACTGAGTGGAATACAATTGTCCATTGGGATCTAGTAATACATCTGAACTCTGACTGAGGCCATCAAGGGATCCATCTGATGATCGACTAGGAGGTCTCTCGGGATCTAAAATGCCATTCAACTCATCAGATTTGGCACTTTCAACACTTCCTGCACTTAAATCACTTGGCATTCTTTTAAGTGACCCTTTTGTAGCAGTTTGTGATCTATTTTTCGAGTTTCCTCTACCCCTCTTTCGTTGTGTTCCTGGTCTGCCAATTTCACTTTTGGCAGACTCCTCCCCTTTCAATCTCACAATTCTGACAACTCTTCCTGTGGGTTTGTTACCCTTTTCAGAATCATTACTATTGTCATCCTCTATGGTTGGTCCAAAATAATGATCATTATCAGTATATAGCTTTCTTTTTCTACCTTGCTCAGCACGTAATTTGAATGATTGGTTGACGGGAAAAGGTTCAAAATCTTCGGCTGATTTCTGTCTGGTGAAATTAGCAGTATTTCGATTTCTGCTATTTCTAGTGGGCTTTGAAACATAACTTTGTAAATGCTGATCTATGTCTTCATCCTCTGCTACATTTTCCCTTACTATGTTGCGATTCCTTCCACTTCTCAACTGCTTTGTACTTTCTACAAAATCGTCTATTTCTTCCAGTGGTGTTGGGATTTCCCTTGTAGCATTTTTTGTTTTGAAAATGAAATTTTTAGCAAGTGGTTTTACTGATGGCTGCGTACTGCCGACATCATTAGATATCCCAGCAGGCACTGTCGACTTCTCAACAACAATTAACTGAACTTCATCATTTTCTAAGAAATCATATTCAAGTCCACGTTTTTTTGCATCAATAGTATTATCTAAGTGACGACCTACTTTAACAGGATCTTTTGGCCAGCTCACAAAATTTTTTGAAGACTTTTGCAATTGTGCCAATCTTATGTGGTAAAGTGAAAAAAGTTGAACTAATGCTTTGGTATATGCCCCAGGATCAGTTTCTGGAGGTGCAAATAATGTTGACAAATTTTCTTTTCTCTGAAAATAAAAAAATATTCCACAAGTTGTGTATGCAACAAACACAAAATAAAATTTTAAATTTGTAAATTGCATTTTGAGGGTAAATATATATGTATATCTAGTACAAAGAATATGGGATGTGAATGCCCATAAGTCACCATATAATTGTTGCTATCAGATTTGAAGTCTCAAATAAATTTAATGAAAATGCTCAGTGACAAAAATAGAGACCTTTTACTACTTTTTTTGATAATTATAACAAAAATATTTTGGTCAGTAATTTTGGCCATTCTTCCGTAATCTCAAATTGTAAAACATAGGTAATCAACAATTACAAAGTTCGCCTCGTTATGGCACATTGTCGCAGCAACCAAATTTTGCCTGGATGCTGACATACTATCAAAATTGCATGCATATGCAAGGTTACTTGAACCAAAAAGCTATGAACTCGGATGTTTACATTCTTGTAAGTCATTCATGCATAAAATGTAGGTTTAAGTGACCTAATTTTGTTTGAATGCTGAGCTACCATCAAAGATGCATGCACATGCACATGCAAAATGATCCTACCATGATCTCAGGTACTGATCCCTGACATGAACTTGAATGTAAAGTCACTAAAGCAGTAAATGTTGGCCAAAGTGACCCAATTTTGCCTGGATGCTGACCTGCCATCAGAGATGCATGCATGTGCAAGGTTATATGATCCTACCATGTACAGTGACCCAGATAGCAACTCGAACCTAAACTTGAATGCAAGTCAGTCAAATGGAAAATGTAGGTCAAAGTGACATAATTTTGCCTGGATGCTGACATACCATCAGAGATGCATGCATGTGCAAGGTTAGATGATCCTACCATGTACAGTGACCGAGATCTGAACTCTGACATAAACTTGAATGCAAGTCACTCAAGCAGAAAATGTAGGTCAAAGTGACCTAATTTTGCCTGGATGCTGACCTGCCATCAGAGATGCATGCATGTGCAAGGTTAGATGATCCTACCATATACAGTGACCGAGATCTGAACTCTGACATAAACTTGAATTTAGTCACTGAAGCGGAAAATGTAGGTCAAAGTGACCTAATTTTGCCTGGATGCTGACCTACCATCAGAGATGCATTCACATGCACAGTTAGATGATCATACTATATATAGATACTGAGATATGAACTTGGATGTAAATTTAAATGCAAGCCACTCAAGCGGAAAATATAGGTCAGAGAGACCTAATTTTCTTGAGACTGTGAGATAGCCCAAGATGTACCTGCATGCAAAGTTTGATGACCCTACCCTGCATAGTCACCAAGATATATACCCAAATGCAGACGCAGTTCGCCTCAACTTCATTGAGGCGAACTAAAAACAAAATTTTGACAGAAACCTAATTTCACATATGTATCATCCAGAAATGTGACTTAATCAAACTTTGAACATTACAAAAACAATTGAGAAACAAATTTATTTGAACAAATCATAATATACATGTGTTAGAGTAATATTTTTATGGCATAAACACCGAGTCCCATCCCTACACTAATTGAATACACTCAATGTCACAATGTTGTATTGTTTTTTTACACAGAATTATTTGGTTGCTAAACTTCCATTTAAATATTTATTTTTAATTCAATGTGAATAACATTTGTTGCTCAAGTCTATTGGTGCATTTACAGATTATATTTTTGAATATTTTATGTATATTAAGTGTTTGACGAGCCTAGAGTCTCATTGGTGGTTTCTTGAACAGTGAATATGTAATACACATTTTTAGATTCAAATCTTGAATAAATACAGAAAATCCAGAGAGTTGTCACCATGACCTTAAACTTCAATACATGTATGTAGAGGACTGAAGTCCATGTTTTATATGTTATGATTTTTTTTATACATCTTCTCATGTCATTGATTACAATAGAACATTCACATAATATGTACAATGTGCATATCAATACTATTTTGATTAAATATCAGACTATATTACATATATGCATGATAATTCCATAGACCACAGTTCAAAAACCGAGTCCTCAGAAATATACATGTAATTAATGTAATTACTATACATTCGAAAATATTTTATTTCACCTTTTGTCTCCGATCATCAGTTACCATGCAAATAATTTTCATGTATATCTATTCCTGCTCATGTATTTTTATTACAAGAAATATTCCATTTATTCATTGATGACATTAATGTTAAAATCTGGCAGTTAAATTTCAAAACACTGCTCCACCAGAGTCTGAAGTCAATACTACATGTAGTTTTAAGAAGAAGTTATTATTTGTCAAATCACAAAAATTTTCATACCTCAAAGAAGCATTAATCAGAAACAAAATATACATTGAAAGAAACTAGAGGTCCTAACAAGCCCGTCTTGTGCACCTGGACCATGGCTGACATAGATAGTATAGATGGCATTTCCAAAGTTAACCTAACCTCTTGGTTTGGATGCAGAACTGGCAGGACAAATCGGAAGGGAATCAGCCAATGACTATGGTGATCAAGTTTGGTTTCAGTTGGTTTAGTGGTTTCCAAGACCAAATTCTTTTAATGTGTTTAAATATGGTCTAATGATAAACTATGTTATTGCTGATGGCCATTTTGGATGACGTACACAACTCCAAAATTTTCTGGAGGGGGCTGTCTAAGGACCACTGTGATAAGTTTGATTCTCATTGGATTAGTACTTTCTGAGAAGATCTTTGAATGTGTCTTCCATGGGTTCTAATGTTAAACTAAGTTCCCTGCTGGTAGC
>MJUU01005004.1:110008-120673 GCA_002080025.1 Modiolus philippinarum
ATGGTACACAGAGAACATAGCCCATTCATTTTATTTTAACCGTAAAATGAGAGGTAATTTCATTAATACATAAAACACAGGTCAAAATTTTATTCATTGATACAGGTAGCCAGTACATGAATTTTGTTAGTATTGATTCCCACGTGCATGAAAAGCGGTTTGCCTGTTTATTGGTCAACACCTGAACAATAAAGACCGCCCATCAGCAATGACTTTACCATTTCCGCTTGTCAATCATACTTCAAAGAGAATCGTGTCATAACTTCAAAGAGAATTGTTATCTAATCAACGTGTGATTGGACATACAATCAGGGAACAATAAATTTATTTGTCATGCTTGAAAACAAAACAAAACCACTAACAATACAAACCAAAAGATGAACAAGTTTTCTTTCGTCTCTGATGACGATTTTAATAATTCTTTCCTCGACTACCGCGATCATAATTGTGTTGTCCGCGAATGTCATGATGGACAAATTAGCATGCCGCGTTTTCCGCGAGGACATCGCGGACTTCCCGAGTACCAATTATTGAATTTCCGCGCCGCAATTTGCCGCGCTATAACACGGACTTGGCGTAATCCATCATGACTTTAGTGTAACAATGTACAATATATATATGAAATAATTATAAAAAAGGATCTTTCTCCTGTTATAAATAGGCACTGGAACTGGTTTGGTTTTGATATAATGTGTAGTTGCAACAAATAATCTGAGAAACAGTCTTATATGTAATACTAATCTATTTTTAGCAACTGTGACCTTGACCTTGGGGGTATCAACGCTAAAATCTATGGGATTATGTCTATAGTGATAAGTAAGCAAGTGACCAAGTTTGGTTCTGATCAGATGCAGAATACTCAATTAATCATTCAGAAACCCAAATTTCATTGAAATTTTAGTCTACTTTTAGCAACTGTGACCTTGACCTTGGGGGTACCAACCTGGAAATAGATAGGGTTCTGTCTTGGGTGATAAGTAAGCATGTGACCAAGTTTGGTTTTGATCAGATGTAGTATACTCGTTATCATCCGGAAACCATAATTTTATTGGAATTTTAGTCTATTTTTAGCAACTGTGACCTAGACCTTGAGGGTACCAACCCAGAAATCACAGAAATCAATAGGGTTCTGTCTTGGGTGATTAGCAAGCATGTGACCAAGTTTGATTTGATCCTATGTAGTATACTCAAGTTATCATCCGGAAACCAAAATTTTATTGAAATTTTAGTCTATTTTTAGCAACTGTGACCTTTACCTTGGGGGTATCAACCCGGAAATTGATAGAGTTCTGTCTTGGGTGATAAGCAAGCATGTTACCTAGTTTGGTTTTGATCCTATGTAGCATAATCAAGTTATCATCCGGAAACCAAAATTTTATTGAAATTTTAGTCTATTTTTAGCAACTGTGACCTTGACCTTGGGGGTACCAACCCGGAAATTGATAGGGTTATGTCTTGGGTGATAAGCAAGCATGTGACTAAGTTTGGTTTTGATCCTATGTAGTATACTCAAGTTATCATCCGGAAACCAAAATTATATTGAAATTTTAGTCTATTTTTAGCAACTGTGACCTTGACCTTGGGGTTACCAACCTGGATATCAATAGTGTTCTGTCTTGGGTGATAAGTAAGCATGTAACCAAGTTTGGTTTTGATCCAATGCAGGATACTCAAGTTATCATCCGGAAACCAAAAAGATGGACGTACGGACAGATCAGGGTAAACCTTAATGCCCCCGACCGCCTAGCGGCGGGGGCATAAAAATCCCATCAAAATCTAATGAAAAATAAAGATTTCACATATATTTCTAATAACTGCAATTTTGGCCCCTTTGACCCCTCATTGCTCAGAAACGGTAAGAGTTGCACCAAATCTGTTGACAACACTCTGAAAGCTTGCAATGAGAGGAATCCAAAGAAAAAAATCCCATTGAAATCAGATGAAAAATAAAAATTATAAGAAATCTGCATGTTTGCAATTTTTTTACCCTTGGGCCCCTCATAGCCTGGAAAAGAAACAAGTTATCAAAAATCTCATCAAAATTGGACTGAAAATAAAATAAAGAAAATATGTCCATGGGACACAGATGCCCTCGCCATACAGATATGTCGGAAAACAGGAAGTAGATGAGTGATGGACTTGAAAAAGGGAGACACAGTACAACTCACCATACCAAAGCTTCACACCAAATATCAAATCATTCCTGCTTACACAAGCTAAGAAATCTTTGACGAAAATTTCAGACTGACGTACGGACATGGGTAAAACTTAATGCCCCCGTCGCCTAACAGTGGGGGCATAAAAATAAAATTTTTGAAATTTGCCCCTTTTGGGCCCATTTATCTCGTGAACATTACATGCCATATGAAATCCGTTGGCATACCACAGATTGGAAATTTCATCACGAGGACACTGAAAAAAAAACCCATCAAAATCTGATAAATAATATAGATTCTACAGTCACATATATGAAAACATCAAATTTAACCCTTTTTGGTCCCTTTTTTGATACGGGTGGGACCACAATGACCAAAACTAAGCCAAGCCTTACTTTTGTGCCAAGGAACATTGTGTTCAAAATCCATAAAGATTGATCAACTGGAACTAAAGTTATAGACCCAAAACAAACATGTCTACAGACAATGACGAAATTTTTGCGGTCGTATCACAAGCTAATAGTTAGATTGGTTGACCTATTTGCATAACAAGCATTCAAACAAAAATCTAGGTTATCCCCAACTTCTCACCACTGTTTGTGGATAATGTTGCCATTTATGTTTGGGTATATCATACCCCCACTAGTTCAGTGGGTATTAAATCCTACCTGATGTATTGGTTTGACATTTTTCATATCTTTTTTCGTCTCATTAGTTGTAGGCATAGGATCTTCTTCCATCAATTCTTCTTCTGGGGTTGACCTCGGATGTACAGCTTCCTCAAAAGCTTCTTCTGTTTGTGTACTGACGTAAACAGACTGCTCCAATGTCTGGTCTGGTGGGGTGTTTAATGTAGGTGAACGTACAGAAGTATGTTGCTGTTGCCTAACATGATGATTTCTGGGTGATGAATTATCTCCATTTGGACCTGGTGATCTGGCCTTATTTAATAGAGGAACACTTTCAACTTCAGGTTCTGACGAATCAGTTGATTGACAACTAGGATGTACAGCTTGTTGGAAAGCTTTTGTAGTTTGTTTTTCTTCTTCAGAGTCTGTATGGGGTGCTTCATCAACTTCCATCATGCTGCGTTCATCAGCCTCTTGTTTCGACATCATAATAACTTGCTATAAAATAGCATAAAAGTTGATAAGGTAAAATATACATTGTATTCCACTAAACCAGTCCCATCATACCTCAAAACCATCCAGGATGACTCTGGCTCCATGTGATGAAGATTAACAAATTTCTATTGAAAAATTGTTCTGTGTTTTCTGAACATTTTTTCAATCAAAATTCTTAGATCTTAATGATGCCGAGCCAAAGTCCTCTGCATTTTGAGGTATGATGGGGGTGTAAACAAGAAGAAATACATACAAATATGATTACCCTTATCATACAGGAGTAACTTCAATAACTCAAATCCTGGACATCTTACAGCTATTTTCCCATTACTGAATGCAGTTTCAATAGGATTTTTGGTAGCTCTCCAGATAATACAATAAGTTTTTCAATAGCAGTTTAGCCTTCAAGGTAGAAAGGTCACCAAATGTAGTTGGGTGTGTGCCAATTTACCTGATGTTGATTTCACAAACAAGGATAAAGTATATTTGAGCTATTATCATTTATTGGAACAAACAAAGAGAAGGGATGAACTTTATTTAGACTTAACTTAAACAGTACTGGTACAACTGTGTGATTTCTAACCTTATTGCATGAAAAAATGCATGTTTATTCTTGATCATGTTGATTGGCTATTTCAATATTAAAAACAAGTTTAGGTCAACTTGACTTGTTTCCTGTTAAAATTAACACCAGGTAAACTGGCCCATATCCACGACAAATACAATGAATGGGTATGTGACCTTTCTACCTTGGAGGTCAAATTTCTATTGAGAGACCTATTGTAACTACCTGGAGAGCTACAAATTTTCTATTGTGAGTGCATTCAGTAATAGGAAAATTGGTGTAAACATACAGATACATCAATAATATTTTGAGATTGACTTCAAAGACTTTATGTAGATGATTATCAAGATAACAAACCATTAAAATGCCTTTAGGTTCTGGTAAGCTCATATGATAATTATCTACCTAAGAAAATACAGAAAAGGTTGTAAACTAAATGTAATTTCTAACTTTTAGCAACTTGCCGAATTAAGGATCCTAGCATCTGAATTAGTATTCTGAGGCTCCATTAGAGACTAATTTACATGGCGATACAAGTTGTATGTGTCTTAAAGAATGATACAAATAATATCATGTAAACTATAAATTTTTTGCATAGAATGCAATTTCAAAACTTTTTGAAGCTGCATGATATACAATTTGGGAAAGGACATGTTACATTTTATGATAAAAATTGCATGCATCTTTTTTATTTTAACCAATGAAACTGTTTAAGGTAAGAATGGGGGACATACGACTTTAACACACTGTGTAAACATTTATGCATCATGATACATCAGTTCCATGCTTTAAGATGCATGGGACTTGTATCACCTTGTAAATTGACCTATACAAAGCTGCCAACCACTTCAACAGGTCATGAATAGTGGAATACCGTCCATGTGGGGTAGTCAGGTCATAAATAGGAAAGCCTTATGATATTTAAAGCATGGTATTTCAAGCCCATATTTTTCTCTTTCAACACCCTTAAGCAGCTTGCAGTGGGGTATAGATTTGTATTCATTGTTAAAGGCTGTCTGAATGATGACATCCTCTAGTGATTTTGGGGATTTGACATGCTACCATTACATTTAACCAAATCTCTCTTTATACTTCCTTGTTTAAAATCTTTTAATACATACAGCAATGTCTAACTTCTCTTCTTTTGTCATTCCTTCGAAATCTATTCCGGATTCTGAAGAAGAAAATATTACCATGATTTATAATATTATTTTAATATTGAAGTAACTGTAAGATTAGTGGTTTGCTAGGGAAAAGTCATTTACATGTACAATCATAATCCTGTTACATATTTATGTTTTCCATGCCCATGGAATGTAATGATTCTAGTTATCATAATTTTTTTATTTGAATAATTGCACTGATAAATTTTCAGAAGTTATTTTTGCCAATTTTTGTAGTTCAAAAGCAATCCCCATCCCTACAAAAACAATTCGTAAAAGTTCAGCAGAACCTAGTTTCTCGCCTTCTCACTCCACTGTCATTTTAATTTGGCATTAATTAAGATGTGGTTGCTAAGTAGAATTCAAAGAAATAACTAGTCTTTGAGACTATCAGGAAATTTATTGAAACTGAAATCAAAAGTTTTTGAAATCTGGCCATTGAAAATATTTTCTATGGCCAAAAACTAATCCAAAAAGTATGGTTGCTAACAAAGTTTCCAAAAATTGGTTGTCTTTGAGAATTTCAGAAAATTTACCAAATTGGAATCAACATTTTTGAAATCTTACCACTGAAAACATTTTGGACTTACTAAAATTTTTCCAGAAAGCATGGTTGCTAACAAGAATTCCCCAAAATTGCTCGTCTTTGAGAGTTTCAAGAAATTTACCAAAGCTGGAACCACATTTTTTTATTCTTAGTTTTCACAATTTTATTTCATATGAAAAAATGGCTAGAATATTTGATTGTATGCAAAAATTTCAAAAATTGTTAGTCTTACTCTTGGAAATTTTCAGGAAATTTACCAAAGCTGGAATTGCAAAAGTTTATTGCACATCTATAGATTATATGTAACAATTCTACATCAAAATTAAATTCCTTTATACCCAATTTTGTTTGATATATGAGCCTAGAATGAAAATTTAGCCAAATTCATTGATGTGGAAAATATAGGTCAAGGTGACATAATTCTGTTATGGATGTTGGTTACTACGTACTAAAAATGTAATCACCTACCAATCATCATCTGTCTGTGACTTGTAGGTGCTGAGATATGGTGCAAACCAAAATATTTGATAAAAAAAAATTTGATTAAAAAAAAAAAGAGGTACTGCTGAACGCAGGAGGGCCCGCAATAGGCAGTCACTTCCTTTGTACCAAATTATCAACATTTGGAAAATATTTTAAAATAAAAAGTTAAAAAGTATCGGCAAACAGGAAGTAGTGGCACGGCAAACCTGAAAATACCTTACACGATACAACTAATCATCATGAAGCTTTATACCAAATATCAAATCATTCCCAGTTGTAGAGGCCAAGAAAACTTTGACAAAAACTTTCATCCATTTAGTGGTATAATGAAAAGTTAGAGTATCTGCAAGCAGGAAGTAGTGGCAAGGCAAACCTGAAAATTGCTTACACGGTACAACTCATCATCATAAAGCTTCAGACCAAATATGAAATCATTCCCACATGTAGAAGCCCAGAAAACTTTGACGAAAAATTTTCATCCATAGACAAAAATGATAGAGTGGTATAATAAAAAGTTAAAGTATCGGCAAACAGGAAGAAGAGGTACAGCAAACCTGAAAACTGCTTACACGGTACAACTCATCATCATAAAGCTTCAGACCAAATATGAAATCATTCCCACATGTAGAAGCCCAGAAAACTTTGACCAAAAAAATTGTTGACGGACAGACGGACGGACAAAGTGAAAACTATAGGGCACCCGCATCTCGATGCGGGGCCCTAATTAAGTCCAACTAATGGCAAAATCCAGAAAAATTGGAATTATTTTGTTTCAAAAATTAACTTGGGATTCAATAATGAGGTTGTACTGCATATTGTGTCGAAATTTCATTGATATTGAGTTAGATTTCAGAAAGTTATTTAAGTTCAAAAAAGTTTAACATTTGGGTTAACCAAATGTTGACGATGACGCTGACAACAGAATCTATGGTGGCTATGTCTTGCCTTTGCCAAATTTGTCGCAGGCCACTCAGACAAAAACAAAATTGCCAGTTAACCCTTTCACCAATGAATTCCTATACAGAAAGTGTCACCCAGATGATGAATTTCCTGGCAATGGCGGCCAGTTGTATTATACAAAGAACTACTCATAAATGTAGACCATAAACTAGAGGTACTGTGGTCCACTGGGCCACAAATGAATACCCCCGCATGCCCAATATAATAAGAAGTTTAAATAAAAGGCTGATCTTTAATGTCAACTGCGTCTTTTAATGTTATTCAAAAAACTTAATTTAGGCTAAGTATCAACATACCAATGTATCGGTAAACAGGAAGAAGTAGCGCAACAAACTTGAAAATAGCTTACACGGTACAACTCATCATTATGAAGGTTGAGAATAAATATTAAATCATTTCCACATACAGAAGCAAAGAAAACTTTAAAGAAAATTTTCATTAGTAGTGGTATATATAACTAAGTATCAATGTATCGGTAAACAGGAAGTAATAGCGCAACAAACCTGAAAATAGCTTACACGGTACAACTCATCTATATGAAGCTTGAGACTAAATATTAAATCATTTCCACTTATAGAAGCAGAGAAAACTTTGACGAAAATTTTCATTAGTAGTGGTTTAAATAACTAAGCATCAACATACCAATGTATCGGTAAACAGGAAGTAGTAGCGCAACCAACCTGAAAATAGCTTACACCGTACAACTCATCCTCATGAAGCTCCAGACCAAATATGAAATCATTTCCACTTTTGGAAGAAGAGAAAACTTTGACGAAAAATTTTCATTAGTAGTGGTATATGAAACTAAGTATTAATGTATCGGCAAACAGGAAGTAGTAGCGCCACAAACATGAAAATATCTGACACTGTACAACTCATCATTTGGAAGCCTAATGCTAAATATCAAATCATTCCCACCTGTAGAAGCCGAGAAAACTTTGACAGTAAAAGTGTTACAGACGGACGGAATGACGGACGGACGGACACCACCATCACTATATACCCTCCGCTTTTACAAAGCGGGGGTATAAATAACTATTATTTTTTAACAAAAACTATTATCATACCATACATTTTAAGTAATTGATTCTATTGGTTCAAATAAAGTCACATGATATAAAATAATCTGGATATTTTTCTTGAAATTGGCACAAAGGTTGAATAACCTTTACAAAATACTCATGTCCATGGAATATCCTAAATTATTCACCGGTGAATAACCCTTGAAAATTTAAATGTATGGTGGTTAACCATGTTTTGAGAAATTTTATAGTATTTTCATAAAAAAAAAACTGAAAATATCGATTTGTATTGATATAACTAAATATAAGGATGTTATCGGTCGGATTTTGGTAGCCTCTGGTTGCAGTTTACTCTGAATTGTCTCCCATTTTAATTACGTCATGATCGTTTGTACACAAATGGCAGCTGCCAGTGTCAGGTTTGGCATTTCAATCGATGAGTATAATTTTTGAACCAGCTCCTAGCTAATAAGGACAATGACAATACGTAAAAGGCAACATAATTGGCATTGGCATGCTTTGCGCAATTTCTTTTGACAAATCATGACAGGGAGTTCCATGGTTCAACTTTGAAACACGAGAAAGATAAAGGTTTGGTCCGTCTAGGCATAATTTTCCAGATGGAAATAGATATTGCTATAATTAAAAGCAATAGGTTCATAATTATGTGGGAAAAGACAGAAGAAATGTGTTATTTAGGTTCATTGTTTTGTGAAGATGTTCAATCTTTCATTACTATGGGCTTAGAGAATGCATTATGTCAACTGTAAGTGNGTTCAATTCAGTGGCGGTTCTTCCAAGTCTACATAACAGTTTATTGTAGTGACAAATCAATGACCATGAGGAATTAATGGTTTATAAGCAACAATGAATCAAACTTACGGATATAAAAATTAATTTCATAAACAAATAAGGTAAGATTATTTTAAGCAAGGAAACAAAATAATTAAGGAAAGGGAGATATATCGTCTGGGTCATGGGTTATCGTGGGACATTAGTTTTTGTGGATTACATTGTTTTTCAATGCAAATCATGACGTCATAATCGACACTTATGGCCACGAAAACCAATGGTGATGCTCCAAGTATATATGATGTGTCAAACTAGGGTAAATCCAAGATTAGTTCAAGTTTCTCCCAGAGATATCGGTTTTGGGCAAGACTTCGTGTTATGTCAGAACACTGACAATGATATTTATACTTCTTGGTTTCATATTTAACTCGATAAAATCCATGAAATCTAAGAAGTACGAAGAAAATATGTACAGTACAACTAAATGCAAGCAAGACAAGATCACATGCAAAGCAGAATGTGATATCAACAGGGGAAAAAATCAAGTGATTTCATTATTTTACATACATGTAAAATTTTTTTTTAAATATTTTATCCATTGTTTGTATATTATTTCCTTCATTTTTACTTCTTTGACACGATTTACAATTGTTTGACGGTTTATTAAAGACAATTTACCTCCATTTCGCATAATTTCGTATTGTTTCACAAATTTTTGTGAAAATTGTAATAAATGTCTCGTAAATGACCCAAAAATCTTGTAGTTTTACCCAAAAAGTTCAAATTCATTGAAGCTTACATAAAACGATCATGATTTACGAAGTTCTTTCACAAATAAACAATTGTTTTTACACGAATCGCCAATTATTTCAGTTTCCGTAATCCTTAATTATTGAGAAAAATTTGTTCTCGAAGTTAAATTTCAGTATAACAATCAAAATTTGACCAAATTCCTCCATGTTTTGAACATTTGAACTGTTATCTTTTCTTCTCTCAAACAGAAATCGTACAAAGAACAATAACTCTTGTTTAACGCTGTTTTGGAAGGAGAATATAAAACCTAGTGGTTGATCCTGGTAAATCAGAACTGTCGTGCCGAAGTAACTTTACGTTATACCTGTAGACCGGGAACTGTCGGTGAAAGGGTTAATATTCATATTCTAATATGACTCTCTTCTTTGGCTTTGGAAACAAAGCTATGTACTAATTCCAACAATATTTTTTAGCACATGCATATATCTTTTACAAAAGGACATTTGTAATGTACAGTTTCACGTTTTATTCACTCAATATTAATGTGTAAATAAAACTTTAAACAATGAATCAGGACTATTCCATTAAAATGGATGTGGGTAGGTAGGAAGGGACTTTAAAAGTACCCCCACAACCAACAAACTGTTTTTAGATAATTTAACATAAAATCAATGGGAACATGCTAAACATAGGTAATCAACGATTACAAAGTTCGCCTCTTTATGGCACATGGACACAGAAACCCAATTTCGCCAGGGTGCTCATTTACCATCCCTTATACAAAGGCTAAATGATCTTACCATGTACAGTTATAGAGACCTGAATTTCGACATAAACGGAAAAGTGACCTAATTTTGCCTGGATGCTGACCTACTACCAAAGATGCATGCACATGCAAGGTTAGATGATCCTACCATGTACAGTTACTAAAATCTGAACTCGGACGCAAACTTGAATGTAAGTCAATCATGCGGAAAATATAGGTCAAAGTGACCTAATTTTGCCTGGATGCTGACCTACCCCCAAAGATGCATGCACATGCAAGGTTAGATCAGTTACTTAGATCTGAAGTCGGACGCAAACTTGAATGTAAGGCAATC